>WURV02154833.1:0-16658 GCA_011762755.2 Epimenia babai
ATGTTTCTGTGAGTTTTGTTTCTTTGGGTTATTAGCATATTCCTACTGCACTGTTTCTTTTGGAACACCCTGTATATATATATATGTGGATGGGTGATCCTTACGAAGTTTTGAGTAGTATATCTCGTTGCAAATAATATTTACTCTACCAAAATACGATAATTAGCCATAATTGCAAACCATCATTAAACTATTGAAATTATACTAATCATGTGTTAATGGTAAAACAAAATAAAGAACACGAAAATACGTTAGGCCTTTCCGAAGCAATGTTTATTTTATTATTCCTTGTTTTAATCAGTCTAATAATGATGACGAATATTTGTTCTATCTAGCGTGGCATAGTTTTACACGTACGGTTGAACAATTATAGTGGAGGCATAAGTGCCCGATCGGATCTTTAAAGGAATCGCGTGAAATAAGCCGGATAGGATATTGGAGTCGTTAAACATTTTCATAAGCGAGTACCGTTTCTCTGAAAACTGATCGTTCTGCTATGGCCTGTTAACAAACTGGCTACTCTAACATGGAAAATGCGAACTCGCGGATAAGACCATTGATACTAGTGATAACAGATGGTAAAAAGGAATCACGGCCAAATCCGATGAGGCATCGCGTTTATGTGCCTGACAAGCAGTGCTTATGCAAGATGAAGCGTTGTGTTTATATATGATGAAGTATACTGTTCATGCTCGATAGAGTCCTAGTGTGCCTCATGAAGCCTGGTGTTTAGGCAAGAGCTTGGGATGAAGTAATCTATATAAATGGTATTTCCATTAATCATTTACTTTACTATCTATTAGACCAAGACAGCCACGCATTCCTATAAAATTATCATCTGACGAATTTCAGAATTTCCAAAGATGGGCACATAAAGATAGATAATTTAGTTGCTACAGAATTGTGTTGTAACATACATAGATCGATATGGTCTCCCTTGCCCTCTCCCCCAAATAATGAATACTGTGGTCTTTAAAGCTTGGTCTCCAATAATCAGATCATCTCATAATTCGTTCATCTCCTGATGAAAATGTGTAAAAATAGGCACGCCATGATGAGATGGTCTATTAAATACCACTTAAATGGGTCATCTCTTGATAACGTGATAGCGTATAAAAATAGGTCGTCTCATGTTATGACGAAACATTACTTTATTAAGCTGTATCATAATATAATATAGATCTCCATAATCTATACAACACTAATACCATGCTTGATTAACGTGCTATTGTTCAGCTAAATTAACGCTATTCCACAGAATGACGTAAATACTACTCGAGAATAGTTATCTTGGTCAAAACACTACTAACAAACTTAAACGCTATATACAAATTATATAGATACGTACAGATATAGAAATAATAAAACATTTTAAGAACACAAGAAGGGAGTGAATATTACATACACGAAGACAATGTGTAACATTGTCAGATATAGTTTTATAATGATATAATGTGAAATTGCGAACGAATTTTTTAAGCGTAGTAGCAAAATAATAATTGTTCTTCTTAATATATATATAATAAAATATTCTATATAACTCTGGGAATGCGTCAATTGTAGATAAAATATAGATAAATATGAATGTAGTAAGTGTGTGTAAGGCACAGTATATAGATTGGTATATAAAAATAAACTAGACGCTTGCAAAATGGAGAAAATCGCATTTGCTGGTGATGGAAAATGTCTGAAAGCAGCGTTGGACGACCATAAAGTTAGGTATCCAATAAGGTAGTGCTTAAATGATACCCACGCGCCTATATCCAATAACGCCCGAGTCATTTGTTTTCCGTCGCGATGCATGATTCTAACAGTGGCAGCGGTACTTTGAAACAAGCGCGATTTTTACATCAATAATAAAAGTCGAGGTGGGTTAAAATACGAATAAGCGCTGATAGTGACCACGGTGTACCGGGGAAAGTCTGGCCTCCATTCATAATGCTCCGTATCCCTTTATTCCTTAAACCTTTTATATTCGTAAATTTTACTCACGTTAAACTAGAAACTAAAGACATGACAAATATAATGTTATGTGATGTAACGATGTATCTAACAGAAAGAAACTTTATTCGTTGTAATAATGAAGATAACGCCACCCCCACTGCAATAGCAGATTCAGATATCTTTGATAGTTTATTTCATTTAATATTGAAGAAAACAGTCGGCGTCCTACGAATATTTAATTTTCAACGCCTCGTACTATATTAGAAGCGTATGAATTTTAGTTAGAAAATTTACACATGAATCGCTAAAAACTTGCCTCGGTTATTCAACGAAGTCTGTGGCGGCAGCTTGGGTGGTTTTGTTTTGTATCAAGTTTTCGCAATGAGATGTATACGACTCTCTGTATTTCACAAGACAAAACACAGAGTCCCACTTGTAGACACGACTTATCCATATAGTAACATCAAACCGTTAACTGTTCACTGTTATTACAACGACGAGTAATGTTATTAATTTCCGATACTAATTGCAATAATCCAGATGAGATAATTTTGCGGGAACATATAGTACCACGTTAGGAAGGTTTCAACCAACTTTTAATTAATAACAAGGAATTCTATTTTACAAAAATAAGGCGAGGTTTGAGTTCTCCTTGTTTAATGGTAGAAATGTTTTGCGTCGCTGTACACAATTGATTGCCGTATTATGGAATTAATTACGAGGCTTCAATACGCAGCATTCTCAAAATTAAATCTTCGAAGTGGGAATCACCGAAAAATCACCGAAAAATCCCTGGTTTGAATTCCGCAGATTTAAACCGGTGAGCGCCTTTAACAGGGGCGCTTCTCACGACTGCGCCGCGGGCAAAATTTGGACCATAAATTTGGAGCCGTTCCCGTTCCCTACACTGTATGAAGGAACGGATTTTTTGAGTATACAATAAGCCTTTTCCACATAAATTTGAATAAAACTTGAATTTTAATTTATACCTCTGGATCTAAAAAAATTCAAAGTTGTGTAGATTTATAGTATTCCAGACTGTGCCCGTGGGATCAGTACATGTTTTTCTTACATGTGCTTCTGAATCGGATTAACACCAATTGTATTCGATGTATTCGAGTTTCACGGTAAATATAGAATCCACACTGAGAGACGGTGACTGCATCACCAGTCTAGCAACTTGTTAAAGACCGTAGCCACACCCAAGACCTGGGACAATCGGTCGCGAGCGACCGCACACGCAAACAAATGTCTTGAAATATCCAAAATGATCAACCATACGCATTTGTTAACAATCTGATTATTTGACAGGCTGGAAGTCCATCACTACGTTAGCGTGTGAATGACAAAATTTCTTTCGTGTCGTCGTAAATCGCAGAATGAAATAAAACGACGGTTTGTGCTTCGAGTTGTTAAAAACGGATGTACCGAAAACTTTTCCATTTACATCTTTTTCTGAACACTTAAAAACCGCACGTGCCTTCCCCGGATTTAGTTTTGTAATGCGCTTTCCATTTTTCCGGTCGCATTACGATGTCGATGCATCGGTCACGGTCTATAATTCCGATGGGATGACTAGCCGCGTGGCCAAACTCACCCATTGCACCTCTAGCTTGAGTGTAATTTACACAAGATATAGTGTCAAGTTAAAGGTAGTATTGGGCTGAACATTGAATGTTAAATGTGTTCAATCGAGAATCAATGGAAATGTTTGAGTGTAATTACATGAGACATATCACAAAGTTAATTCTAATCGATATTATTACGAGTGGAATTAATACTGTATTTAGAGTCAAGGTAAAGGTATTACTGGGCTGAACATTGAATGTTAAATGTGTTCAATCGAGAATAAATGGAAATGGAAAAGTGCAATTACATGAGACATATCAAAACGTAAATTCTAATCGATATTATTACAAAAGTCGGCGGACATGTTTAACCTGGCATAAATGTAATTAATCGGGTAAGGCTCCACTCCTATTTGACATAAGATGACTTCGCGCGGAATAGAGAAGTGAATGAAAACCAAATTCCATATAAAATTCTGAGGGGAAAAAATAAATCATGATATTTTTGCTAATAGCGAATTCACACCTTTGGATTTGTGGAATACAATATATCCGCAAATGATTTTTTCCCAACATCGGCGAACGACAGTGCGAGTTTGAAAGATCGTGCGCGTTTAAAACGGGGTCGAAAAGTGCACTATTCATTTCTCAACTAGCCTATCATTGGTTGAACCTAAGGCATTAGACGTTAGGCCTCTTGATTGGCTAATCCATTCAGATTAAAAAAACGCTGATGATTTCCCAGCTGAGTAGCATAAAATCCGGTAACAATTTGATCGTTACTGCTCTCGCGATTCGAAAAAATACAAAAAGAAATCCGAGCGAAAAACGAGAGCACAGAATTACAGCGATTACCTTTTAATATTGGGAGGATATACAAAGTATAGCCTGGACATTTTGTGCCAGTACTTCGAGAGTTTCTGATTCTGATTCTGATCTGTACAGTGCATACCTCGCGCTGCGAATATTATCGCACTTTACAAGAGGAACAGAAGGGCCAAAAAGGGAGTTGGTGGATATATAATCGGAACGTCCCTGATTCGCTGTATGGCAATCTCCCTGGCACGAAAACTGGCTTCGAAATTTCCAGTCAGCCATTTTGGTTCTATAAATGACCGGAGAGAAATACTCTTTGTCTCGGGTGGCATTCGAACCCACGACTTCCGCATGGCTCGTGCTAGAGCCACCAGATTGGTTATCTGCAGGTCGTGGGTTCGGGTCCCACCAGAGGCTAGGTTTTTTTTTCTCCAATCATGCTCTATAGATTCTATTCGCTGCCCGTTTCCATTAATACAAGTGGGTTCAATTTTTATAGTGGATTCAACAATGACAATTAATGGACGAACATACAACATCACACATATCCATTAATGAATGAGACAAAGTGCAAGATCTGACGTAATTAAGTGAATGAAAAGTACATAACCAAAAATGCATAAATCGAACTGATTGGTATAGTTGGTAATACTGGTATTGTTGGTATTACTGGAATTGTTGGTTTTACTGGTTTTACTAGTATTGTTGGCATTATTAGATACTTGGGTGACGAACTACCAAAACTCAACACAGGCATTATGTTATCATTAATTAAGATTATAACTTATTAATTACCAGGGGGGGGAACACGGTCTACATTGGGGCAGGGTGAAGAATAGGCTGAAATTGATGGCCCAAAAGACATGATTATACTTACTGGAATGATAGCTGTTTACTGAACACTAGAAGCAGTAAACATGTTTTATAAATAAGTAGTTTTAAGTTATATAATATCTTATTTGTTTATAATCACATCTCACCAATTTTATAGCATGATTAAGTAGCCAAAGGTCCGAGCTAAGAGTCGATAACCATACGTCGTGAAGATGTCCATTCGCAGCTCTCAGAGTGTAAAATAAGGGTGGGGGGGACTGCCCTATATAATATATTAACAGATGTAGAGGACATATGACTCAATTAAGTATCATGTTTCTGGAGAAAAGGCAAGGACAGAGGCTTCAGATTCTGGCGAAGATAGATGTAAAAAAACTGACGCAGGTCGCGTCCTCTTGGAGAAATTTGGAAACAGATCTTGAGGAGATGACGGTAAACCCACGTGCCGTGAATATTCATCAGCAGTAACGACGAAAATAGTGCGAATACAGTTGACAATACAGTTGACAATACAGTTGACAATACGGAGACTCTATAAATGCGTACGTCGTATATAACGTGAATAACGCAAACCTCCTCTGCTCCACCCCGTGCTATATAGACAGGTCAGTGTTCGAAGTGTTACGAATAAGTACTTAGTGACGCATAGCTTTAGAGACTGCGCTTTAAAGTGCACACCGGTCCACACATACGGTTGACAACAAATCTTTGGGAAACGTAGATCTGTAACAAACGCTGGTAACCTCGCGTGTTTAGTTTCCCAACACCTATTCACCCGCGTCACGACGAAAAGTTCAACTATTACTTGCTTATGGCTTAATCATCCGGAGCGGAGTGACATAGAAAACGTCGCTCGGAATACGAGAAAACGCAAATGAGTGGGATTGGAACCCTCGAGCTTCTCATTCATAATCCGGCGCACTCTACTGACTGAGCTAGCGCGTACTCTGTCATAGATTTTCTATCATGTATTAGGTAATAACAGTAAATCACGCTTAGCGTGCGGATTGCACTTTCATCGAGTATGTCGCGAGATAACTCGGGTCGATTAACCCGTGACCCGCTGGATCGGAAAAACGTTCTTTCTGGAAAAAGTGTCAAAAAAATCTAGCGGGACAGAGGGAGGTAATCTTACGACGTGTACACAGGGGGGGGGGGGTAATCTTAAGACGTGTACACAGGGGGAGGTAATATTAAGACGTGTACACACTGAACGGAGTGAGGTGGAGTGGATCTCTATGAGCGGTGGCGTCGTCGTGAACCCAACAGCAGACAGGGTCGTGAACCCAACAGCAGACGGGGTCGTGAACCCAATAGCAGACGGGGTCGTGAACCCAACAGCAGACGGGGTCGTGAACCCAACAGCAGTCGGGGTCGTGAACCCAACAGCAAATGGGGTCGTAAACCCAACAGCAGACGGGGTCGTGAACCCAACAGCAGACGGGGTCGTGAACCCAACAGCAGACGGGGTCGTGAACCCAACAGCAGACGGGGTCGTGCCGAGCGTCGGTTACTATAACTCCGTCATCAAGACGATCTTTCGCTCGATCTTTCGGTTTGTTACGGCGGCGTGGTCGCGTGGTGAGGGAATCGGCGCGGTCGTGTCGGACTTGCTGCGAGTCACCGTGATCACGTGGCTGTTCTGGCCGCGTCCGGGCAACGTCGACCCACCGGAAGGCTTCGACACTTTGCAAGTGATCGCGTCGCTACCTTGAAAAGACGTCTCCTGCGCGGAAAACGTGAATATTTCAGAGAAATCCTTCTGATGCCGATATAATTATGCGACAAACAATGGGCATACGGAGTCAACTCTCCAAGTAATTACCAAATTATTAGAGCGACCAATTATATGCACGATGAACTAGCAATATGAATTTGCAATATACAAGGATTTGCAATATAAACAAATTTACAATATACTCAAATTTGCAATATACTCAAATATTCAATATACACAAATGTGCAATATATACAAATTTGCAATATACTCAAATTAGCAAGACTAAATTTGCAATATACACGAATTTTCAATATACAAAAATTTTCAATATACACAAATTTGCAATATACACAAATTTGCAATATTCACAAATTTGCAATATACACAAATTTGCAATACACACAAATTTACAATATACGCGAAATTGCATTACATACTTATTTGCAATACCCACAAATTTGCATGCAATATACATAAATTTGCAATATACACTCCTTAGAGAAGTGTTGCTCTTGGTTTTTTAAGCAACAAGGCTATCTTCCATAACACACCTCATAGTGTGTAGTTACCATGGTAACTGTAGTTCACGATGTCAAGAGTCCCGGTACGAGTTCAGTCAAATGTTAAATTTGCACTTCCTTTATACTGGCTGATAATGGACCCGGTGAAGAAAAGAAAGGTAAATTGATCGTGATGAGAGGAAATTGCATAAGTTGGTGACCACAAAATAAACATTACAGTAATAAAATACAATATAAATTTGCATAAGTAGGAAGCATAGTGGACAAATTGGCATTATGTAGGAACCACATTCTACCAATTAGCATATGTAGGAACCACATTCGACCAATTAGCATATGTAGGAAACACATTCTACCAATTAGCATATGTAGGAACCACATTCTACCAATTAGCATATGTAGGAACCACATTCTACCAATTAGCATATGTAGGAACTACATTTTACCAATTAGCATATGTAGAAACCACATTCTACCAATTAGCATATGTAGGAACTACATTCTACCAATTAGCATATGCAGGGGCCACATTCTACCAATTAGCATATGTAAGAACTACATTCTACCAATTAGCATATCTATAAACCACATTCTACCAATTAGCATATGTAGAAACCACATTCTACCAATTAGCATATGTAGGAACAGCATTTTACCAATTAGCATATGTAGAAACCACATTTTACCAATTAGCATATGTAGGAACTACATTTTACCAATTAGCATATGTAGAAACCACATTCTACCAATTAGCACATGTAGGGACACAAAAACAATATAAGAATAATATACGCGCTATACATTTGCATAAGTGACTGTCAGTGTACAAATTAGCATAAGTAATGACAATAAAACATATATGGATATGAAACAAAATAAATTTGCATAAGTAGAAAATAACAAAGAAATATAAGAAAATCTCACCAGAAAAAAATGAAGAGTTAGTAGAACCAAAAAGTTAGCAATAAATCAGGAAAAAAAATTAATGACTGTGACTCACAATTGAAATAGGGGGTGCCGATGATGGGGGTTTAGGGGCAGGTCGTTTCGTGGAAGGCTCTTCAACGGCTGACTCAAATTCTGGCTTGTCAGAATAAAAACTCGAGAGAGACAGAATGGGGATGCGCGTAACAGGAATGCCATCGGCGGAATTTTGATTAGATGTTGCAGCAGTGGATGTGACGGGTGTACTACAAGCCGGTAAGTTGTTGTGGGTCTCAACCGGGTTCGACGTGGCAGAAAGATCCGGTGTTTGCTCGACGTCTGTGACATCGTCGAGGAAAGGGTTCGTGTTGATGGTCGAAGGCGAAGTGGCAACGGGCAGCTCGGAAGTGTGGTTAAGGAAGGGGTTGAGGGAGACGTTGGCAGATTTGGGAGCTAGGTCAGCGGCCGGCGTGTTGGCGGGGGCTTCGGGGAAAAAAGGGTTAGCGTTGGCAGAGGCGAGCGGGGAATTAGCCGGGAAGTTCATCATGATTTCCGACTCGTCATCGACGGACGATTCCTTCGACGTTTTCGAGCCGATGGTTGATCGGACGCGGGGCCGCGGTCGCGCGATGGAAGCCGCTACGGTGGGCGCGATGTCGTCTTTGTCACACGAACGTTTCCTCCCAGTTTTGGGAGAGGTCGAGTGCGATATTGGCTGGTGAGAAACGAAGTGCATGGGGGATATCGAAAACGAAATGAGAGAAGGACCGCACCATTCGTTAGACTCGTGTGATAAAGGATTGAGTGAAATAATATAAACCATCTGGTAATACCCTCACCAAATCTTGACGAAAACAATAATAATTCTAACTAATAAACAGTGGTGTACAACATAATAGGTAAAAATCAAGAAAAGGGTGGTCACTTAATTACTCAAATGAAAATTTTATCAGTAAGATCTTGTAATTATCTGTGCGTTGAGTTGTATTACTGTGAGAAATATTTTACCATTTGCATATTGTATAAGATGACAGAGGCTTTTAGTGTCAAAAGCAAGTAGTGAGTTCAGATTTATGCTGTTGTTGACATTAGAATGACTAAGTTTAGGATGAGTGTAGCTATAGACATTAAGGTATTAGTTAGTACAACACTCATAGCCCACAAGTTGCGTAGTTTCGTAATTTATCAGGTTACGCAATAAGATATTTCTTGTTTCGTAATTTATCGGGGTTACGCAATAAGATATTTCTTGTTTCGTAATTCATCAGCATATGCAATAGGATATTTCATGTTTCGTAATTTATCCGCATATGCAATAGGATATTTCTTGTTTCGTAATTTATCTGCATATGCAATAGGATATTCCTTGTTTCGTAATTTATCAGCATATGCAATAGGATATTTGTTTCGTAATTTATCAGCATATGCAATAAGATATTTCTTGTTTGGTAATTTACCAGCATATGAAATAGGATATTTCTTGTTTCGTGATTTATCAGCATATGCTACAGGATATTTCTTGTTTCGTAATTTATCAGCATATGCAATAGGATATTTCTTGTTTCGTAATTTATCAGCTTATGGATATATCATTTTTGGAGGAAAAAGATAATAAAAGATAGTAATTATAGAAAATGATATTATGGGTAGGGGAAGAAAGATAATGATGATGATCTAACGTATAAGAAAATTAAGATACAAAAACCTATGCACAGAACTAAATTGTGAAGATAGAAGAATGCAACCAATGATATAAATGGAAGAGAGAAAATGGCGAATAAAGAACTCACCAGTGGATGTAGAGGCCTCACCTTGTTTGGTTCTGGACTGAAAAACGACAGCAAAACAATAATTGGATATCACTTGGTCACGGACTGGCATCTCACGCAATATTTTATGGATTACATAAGACCCACATAAAAATGACCACTTAAAGAGTGAAATTGGTCAAAAGCAGACGGATGGACGGACAAGGTCCGGGATGGACGAACCATCCTCCGGTAAAAACGTCCTTGGTGAATATGAATTTTTCAAATGTTCTGTTTTCTCACAGTTTCTCGACAGATTTTAGGGCTCTACATGATCGCTATGATGGCTGCGTGAGTCAGTACAAATATGTAAACAGAAACGGGAAAATGGTAACACATCGCGATAAGTTTACTGGAAAAGTCATATATCTCGGGCCTTCGACGTAGCAAAGATTCTTGTTGAGTGGAAATCAGTGAAGCCAGTCGTTATCAGCCATCTTTGTTAACACCAGACAATGCACCGACAGTACACGCCGTAAAACTTACAAAAGAATCTGCACAGTAGCAAGTCACGTCTAATGGGTGATTTTTTTTGAGAAATCAGACAAAAGATTTATTGTTTTGGTCGTTTTTTATTGATTAATTAGGTGTTGCAGGTATTAATTCGCTATTACAAATGCATATAATGATTTGTGGGGAATAAACAAACCGCGCAAAATGCAAATGAGCCGAACTTTAGACGGGCACCGTCTTACACATTTCTCATCTGCTTTTATAAAAATTGGCTGTAGTGTAACGGGCATCTGTCGTATGGCGAAAGTGAAGGGTACACCACCACCCAGTCACGCAGCAGTCGGATGCGCGCCGCTTTTCACGAGAGAATACGAATCCGTACGAAACACAGATTTTTTTCTGGCGCTTTACGAAATACACGTAAAAATATATGAAATAAATTAGGAAATTAGCTTAAAAATTGAGAGATTGGTGCTAATGAAATGGATTTTTGTCAATTAGATGTGAGATGATAACGAGGCACTCAATATTGTGATATCGACCTTCACTAGACCACCACAAATAAAGAAGTGTTAAAACCTCGCCTCGAGGATGGAGGGGGGTGGCGTTACTCGTCTCACCATCAGACAATCAGCCGATGGTTGTGTACTACGGTGCAGATAAATACCCTGCCCTCAATCGCTGCCTCACGGCTCAAATATTGCCTGTATACATGCCGGACAATGAACGTGACACTCCAGATAAAAATTACCAACCCGTTCATGAGTGATTCTGATTGGATGAGAGAAGCTGTGTCGTGCCCACTGCAAGAAAAAATAAAATAAGCATTAGAAATTATGATAATACATCATATAAACAAATAATACATTATATAAACAAATTATACAGTATATAAAAATAATATATTACATAAATGAGATATAGATTGAATAAACAAATTATACATTATATAAACAAATTACGTATCATATAAAGGAATAATACATTATATGAACAAATTAAACATGATATAAACGAATTATATATTATATAAACAAATTATACATCATATAAATAAATTATACATTACATAAACCACAAGTTATTAAGCATATATGGACAGGCGATATTTAAGGTGCTTGAAGCTGGAAAAAAAACACATGTATTCAGGCTGAGATGAAACCATGCAATAAACCAAAACAGTAAGCATGAAGTTAGACTATATCTCCTGTGAAATGAGAATGGATTATGCTGTGCCATGTGCATTTACAAAGAGTTGTATATAAAGAAAACCAACAGCCTTGACAGACCACGACTATAAAGCTATCAGCGAACATATACTGTCAGATGCAGTTTACAATGAATATTTATGGCAGCCATTCAGCGCAGTTACAATAGCTTCATAACTCGCACAACACTGTTGAAGGATGGCAGCCATTCAGCGCAGTTACAATACCATCGTAACTCGCACGACATTGTTAAAGGATGGCAGCCATTCAGCGCAGTTACAATACCATCGTAACTCACACGACGCTGTTAAAGGATGGCAGCCATTCAGCGCATTTACAATACATTTGAAACTCGCATGACACTGTTGAAGGATACCTAGCGTCTAACAATTTTAGAGGCGTGCCTACTCCAGCATTCGAGGATAAATCATTTGCTGAGAATCATCGCGGATAAAGTTGACCAGTAAGCATTTACAAACTCGGGACATTTCAGTTATGAGTCTAGTATATGATATGCAAATACACAGGGGAAAATAGCGACTAGCTATAAGTGATTAAAATCGACAAAAACTAAAAAACTGCATCGACTAACGCATCTGGGGTGTCTGTTGTGAAAACTTCATCGCCCTCGGCGACCGGAGATTGTCCTCGCTTCTCATTGGCTGAAATTTCATGCAGTGTACATTGGATCTTAGAGTTATATACTGTACATTGATCCTAGAGTTATATACTGTACATTGATCCTAGAGTTATATAATGTACATTGATCCTAGAGTTATATAGAGTGGAGATACAAGATTAAACACTAGTGACGTACAAGCAGCGTGTATACTGCCGCAGTGTATTTTGGTGTATTCTCCAATGGAAATAAAATAATCCATAATGTTAATCCAACTGACGCCACTCACCCTCTTTAATATTCTCAACGACCTTGACTCTACTAACTCTTCATGAGCCCTCCTTGCCTCCATCCTCTAAACCCACTTACTCTCCAATTACACTTTCTGATCTCATCCTACAAAACCTAGACCCTATTAGCTCTCCACTCGCTCTCTATCAATACCATCCTTGATGACCTTAGCCCTACTGATTGTTCACTGCCCCTTTTGACCTCTTTCATGACCTGAATCTATTCACCTTACTAACTCCCCACTCACCCTTTTTGATCTCATCCTCCATGACTTTCGCCTTTAAAATGTTACATTTCATCTGATCTGCCGGGATCGACGGGGCGCCACCGGCAAACTTGACTTGATTATTCTTCGTCGTGTTCACATCCTTCTGCTTCACGTTCACGGCCACGTTCGCGGCCGCCGTGCTATCCAGTCCTTTGAGTCGTGCAGCCGCAAGCTCGGACGCTTCTGATGAAACAAATAACCATCTCATTATATAAACGTAGAAGGTAAAGCGCAAAATTAAATAGCGCCAATAGAAGTACCCAGATGCGGTTAACAATGACTGTCTATCGCAGCTATTTCGAGGTGGTACAAAAACCTTCAAAAGTGTCATATCACCCACGAAGGATGACAACAAGCATTTACCAATTTTAGAGATAGGTTTACTTCAGCAATCAGCAATACATGACTTGCTGAGGATCATTGCTGAAGATCCCAAAGGTGGGCGGTTTCGAACCCGCACCATTTCGGTTACAAGTCATGTTTCAGCCACTTGACTCTCTGCTACCCCAAAATGTAACAACACATCAAGGACTTATGGATGAAGTCCATTTATAAGACTATATTTTATACAACTTCCAAAACTAAATAGACATCATTCGGGATTGCCTGTCACGGCATTTTATGTAATGACCTTCTGACTTTTATCTATCTATATTATATCTATGATCTTCGGGGTATATCCATCTCAAAAATGGAAATATTGTATCTACACAAGATAAGTTCCCCAAATCCGTTCTAGTTTAGAGGACACACGGAGCCTCAAAGTGAATGGTGCAGTAGGTTGTATAAGAGATGGCAGAAGTGGGTAGCACTGAGGTATTGTAAGAGATGGTAGAAGTGGGTAACACTGTAAGTTGTGTAAGAGATAGTAGCACTATTATAAGAGACGGTAGAAGTGGATAACTCTGTAGGTTGTGTAAGAGACGGTAGAAGTGGATAACTCTGTAGGTTTTATAAGAGACGGTAGAAGTGGGTAATACTGTAATTTGTGTAAGAAATAGTAACATTATTATGAAGACAGTAGAAGTGGGTAACACTGTAAGTTGTGTTTGCATTTTGGCCTAATCGTGATTCGAATAATAAACTGTGCCATGCGGAAAAAGGGCGGATGGGACCCACTGATATTGTATTAATGGTATTAAATGAGAGAAACATTTACAATAATTCCTCATCGCTCATTAAACCCTCATGGGGTAGGTTGGTGTATCTCCTACGGCGATGATATTGCCGGCGTAGTTAAATCACACCAATATCGGCCAGTACGCGGCCGACTCAACCTAGTTAACCCTCGGTGGACTGGCAAAATATCGGAGTGGGAACAGATACACACCTCGCGATGTACACTCCCCGTATCCGAGATCGTGTAGAGACTGGCTGAGGACTACAGAAACGGATACCGGTACTGCCCTATGGGACATTCGTGGCCCGGGTAGGATTTTATACGTACACACGGACGCGCTTGTGTACACACGGACGCGCTTGCGCACACGCAGCCACGCAGGTGGAAATTCACAATAACCTAACTCGATACAGGCTTGCCTAATCCATTCAGCCACGGGAGAAGAAAAACCGAGAGTTTGCGTGACTTCAAAACCGCGCTTCTAACAACCGTGGTGGTACCGCTGACAAACTTATGACATGAGGAGAAATGAGAACGCGACCTCTGAACCACGGTCGATAGCGTGAACTCACCGAGTAACGTCAATGCGGGAGGGGGTGCGGGAGGAGGCGTGTGAGACGTGGTGGCGGGAGCGTCGTCTCTGGGAACCACATTCACGCCGTGTATCAACGAATCGAGGCGGTCCATGGCGGATGTCGATGGAGGCGCCGCTCGCGGTTTCGTGGTTTTATCGATGGGTGGTTTAGGCGCCACCGGTTTGGGAGGACTTTCCGTCGATGTCGACGTGGAACTGGGCCGATCTGTACTGGGTCGATCGGAACTGCGCGACCCTGAACTTCTGGAGCTACGGCTGGGGCGCGAGGGTGGCGTTTTGGTGTCAGGTCTGAAAAATGTGTCATTACATGAAACTGATTGAATTCAAATTCCACTCACGATGAATTGTTTATTGCCATCAACTACAAATTGATTTCATCTATATACTATTTATAAAAATATCGTACAAGTGTAGAGAATCACATAATACACATGCACGCATGGCGATGAATTGTCATGTTCCAGTTACTCGCGTTATTTAAATTCCCACTGGTGTCCCACATTTTACATGTTACAACATGGTACGCTATTCAAAGAACAGTTCTAGTGTTATATACTGTACATTGATCCGAGACCTATATACTGTACATTGATCCTAGACTTATATATACTGTACATTGAAGCCGCTCGCGTAGTATGCCAAATGATAGATTACAACAGGTCATCAGAAAAATTGGCTGGGTAACGCCAGTAAGCGCTAATAATTACATTTTCCTGGAGCATTTGAGCATTTTTATCTGTGTAGCAACCGACAAATTTGATTGGTGGTATATTACAGCTAAGGTCACCAGAACAATCACAATAGAGTATCTAGCCTGAATACAATCGGTATTGCCTGCCTGGAATTTGAACCTTTTGCATTATACACCAACCTTTAAGTAAATGAGATATCCTGTTCCTGTCATTAAAATATTCCTATAGTAAAACAAACTGACTTCACAATGATAATTTACAAACACTTTGAACTATAGAGGATTAACTAAAATTTAACACACAAATGGCAACGGTAAGAAATAGTGCTATACTCACAATTTTGGTTGTTTTTCAACAGGGGAGGTAACCACCGAATCATCTGTACGCGAGCCGCCATTCTCGATTTTTGATCTGTCGATGTCAGCCCGTGATCTGTCTCCATCGGCGCGCGATCTGTCATTATCGACCCGCGATCTGTCATTATCGACCCGCGATCTGTCATTATCGACCCGCGATCTGTCATTATCGACCCGCGATCTGTCGCCATCCGACTGCGACCTGTCAGCGTTCTCTTTCCGTCGCCGTTCGCGCTGCTCCAGCGTCGCTCGCCGCGAGTAACGCTGACTCGGTTTGCGCTCGAAACGCACGCTGCGGCGGGCTCGATTCATGTTCGCCGTCTGGTACTCGGTCCGACCGCTGAAAGTGTAACAAAAATATCTATTTTATACGACAAAATTGCATTGAACGAATTAGTAACGAATTACTTCCCCCTGCCTGAGTATAAATTTTGTTAATATGGATTAAGCATACGATGTGAAGCTGGTTGCATGATTCTTGCAGTGTGGTTGTATAAGGGCATTTTCTTACTGACGTTGCTGTATATCAGATGCTATCTACATGTATGTATGTATGTATTAATAGGTTGATTACCGAAGCAATCATTGTGATTGGCTATTCTGGGCCCTTATACAAAGCTAGCCTATTAATGTGGTCAACACAACAATCTGATTAGCGTCACTTACATGGGGTGGGGGAAAACACCTAGCGTGAAAAACCCACCGAGTCTGGGCAGACAATTGAGCTTTTTCCATTCACGCCACTGGTTCCAAATGTCTACATATGAACGACATATGTCGCACACTCCGCTATGTCTATGATAGATCCATGTTTATTTACAATGAGATGACGACATAGCGGGAGGCGACATTTCTTTCCCTGCTGTGGCAAGGTAATGTGGGCGTGGCTTTTTAATACCACGTGACAACGAAATTAGGGCA
>WURV02154844.1:0-16656 GCA_011762755.2 Epimenia babai
TTTTTAATTAGAATTTTATCGTTTCAAAAGTGTAAAAATATTTACAAGTATCATTTTATCGTTTTTTTTCATTGCCTGTTCTTAAACTGACGCCTATTTTGATCCGACCCTGCTGACAATGCCGAGCAATATAATTTTTTTTAATGTGTATACATTTTTTGCGACACCCTGTATTGTACTGAGAAGTGGGAGACATTTTGAAGTATTTTTTCATGCTTGTTTTGATGCGGTCTGTGTTATTTTACATAGCATTTATTCAGTATATAAAGTAATGTGTGATGTTTACATGTTGCAATTTTAAGCCACTCGTACAACCTGTCAGATGACGGTCAACAACAGGTCATCATCGAGAAGGCAGCCGTATAACAGGCACCAGCAGGCCCCTCACAATTTAGTTTCCCAGTGTACATGAATTAATGTTGCCACAAATAAATTTCACTGGTTCTTATCCATGGCTAAGTTGACCAGAGCAACTGGGATAAAGTACCTTACAGCAAAACACAATTACTATTATTCAGGATTCGAATCCTCCACATTTTGCTAGGAACACGGCACTATACCAACTAAAGTATCCCCTTTCCATTAGCTTGCAGGATATGAAGGATTTTTTTTGTTTTATATGTTTCAGATTTGGATGTTGGGCTCAGCTGTTCTCATTAGCAGGACCTAGCGTGACATCATCCCTATAATTACTCTAGTGCAGATTTTATTTTCTATAGGGCCGATACAGATACATAGCGGTTGCTTCAAAATCAAGTTTTCTCTAGATCGATTCCTCAGTACCTGGCCTATTGTTGATATTCTTGACAAAACCTCTGCTTCTGCATGAAAATGAATTTTACCATTAGTTTTTATACAGTTTAATATTGCATCACAAATTCATAATTTCTATCTTGCTGTGAAGCGTGACGGTCATGCTCCGATCATATTTGTCGTTATGCACCTAAAGGTATATATATTTTAAAACATTGTTATATACTACTCAAAACTTCTTAAGGATCACCCATCTATATACATCAAAATATCTCTCAATTTGTGATAATTAAGATAATAATCTTGATGGTCCCATCAGAGGTATAGGTTTTTTCGGTGCATTTATTTCCTGAAATAGAGATGTCTCTGCTAAAATTTGCAATAATATTAATGAATAATAACAATATAAGGCGCTTGCATATTGCATGCTCACAGGGTGGTCCACAGTGTAGAAAAAAAAGAATTTGAAGAATAAAAATATAAAATATATAAATCAGTGAAATATAGAAATTTAGCATTGTGAGAAGAGCAGCATCGTTTTAAGCATTGGTTTAGAGATATTGAATGAGATTTTGCTACTCAATTCAAAATGAAGTGCATTCCACAAACGAGTACCCGCAAAACGTAAACAGTGGTTGCGGGTTGTGACCAGACGACACTTTTCAACAGCGCAAGAGATCGAGAGGCGGGTGTAAGAGAACGAGAAGGCACATGACTAGAAATCATGTCGCTGATGTACGCAGGGTGAGAGTGGTGCATAGCTTTGTGAATAAAAGTCAGCACCTTGTACACGATCACTTGCAATACAGGCAACCAGTATAAGTCACCCAGACGACAGGAGATATGAGAGAATTTTGAGAGCTAGAAAATCATAGCTGCACGGTTCGGGGATTGACAATGGATCCTGAGAGTAACATTCCCAGTAACAAGATAATGATTTTCAGTTATTGTTTAGCTTGCAGTATAGAAATTTGATTACACTACGAACGATAACGTACAAGAATGGTTTATGTTAGTGATGGTGTTTACAGAACGGTAATGTTTATGCCCAGTTACACTGCTGTAAGCTTGAGCAGGCGTATTGGGTTGGCTCCACCCAACCCAAGTGCACAAGTAGGACCATATCGGTATGCAAACAAATCTTGTTTAATCCCGTTTTTCTCGTTTATCCATTATGAGGTCAGGTTCCACTCTTTGAATGTTTGTCTATGCGAGCTTTATATGGAAGAAGAATGCGCTTAAATTTGTTCAGTAAACATTAGCAAGGCAGTTATATTATCCATTTACTAACTCGCAGGTGCGTAGTTTGTGGTTTACTGATTGCACACTGGCATTTTTGATAATAGAATGCTAAGTGTCGAATTAATTTTAGCGGGTCCTTTTGAATGTTATCAATCCTATGGTAACTATTTGATATGCAGCTGACTTTGCGTTTTCATTTTGAGTTGGTTTTTATAACGAATATAAATACCTACAACCATCGTGAGACCCTGTCATGGTCTATTATTTTACCATAAAATTTATCATAATATTATATAGGTATTAGTAAGACAGCACGTCACTATGTAAGATTATTTCTCGAACCCTTTTGTGGACGTTTGGGGACAACCATGAAAATATCATTTTCACATCTGTTTTGTTTGTAACAGACTTAATCGCTTCTAGACTCCAGACTAAAGGATGGCGGAAAGTTAATTTGTTGGAAAATTAGAAAATTCCGCACATATAGTCATGATTTTGGATGACATTTTCGTTAAACAGAGTGAGTGGTATATAAGTGGTTGTGGTGGAGTGAAATCATATTTTAGCCCTTAACTCAGTGCTATTGATAACCCATACATCAGTAGGCCTACGCTTTAGATCAGACAAATACGGACTAGTTCGTCGTTATTGGTTGAACTGGCCTGCGTAGACCCACGTACTAGACGACAGGGAAACCATAATATGGTTTAATATTTATTATGAAACTTCGTCTCATCACTATAGGCTCCTTATTACTGGCCAAAACGATGCGCTTTGTTGCTCCGCATACAAACGACATAGATCGTTTTTATGTACATTTTTTCGCGGTTGACAATGCAGCGAGCAGCCTACGTCGTACTTCCTCGTGCCACGCCGATATATCACGTTACATCTGTCTGCGCGTCTTCACGTCACGCTTGGAGTGGTGATAGCCATAATCATTTGTGCGTATAACACTCGCTGTGAAACCATCCCTTTTTTCATTGCGTAATTCGCTTCAAGTCTTTCTTCATCTAACGTGCGATCAGTGACCCATTAAAACAGTAACATTCTTGGATTTCATCGGCAGTCGAGTCACACGACTAAAAATCGCGCATTTTACAGGCCACTCTTCGCTTGTTTTGGTAAGACTAGTTTATTAGTTTATCATGAGTGACGGTAAATACCACATACAATAAATTCCATATTTTAGTATTAGGTCGGTAAGTTGTATAAGTCAGCGCTAAAATTTGTCAATAATGCGCTTGACGAAATATACTTACTGTTTTTAAATTAGTATTTTCTGCGGCCTCCAAAATACAGTATTACACAGGCTGAGTCAGTCAGTCTATGAATTAATAACCGTAATATATACTTAGGCAACATTTTGTAAAAAATATGAATGTATTCGATTGTATCATTCGATTATCTGCTTACCTTTGTTAATTATCTCCGTGTGTATAGGTTGTTTATTGCCCGAAATGTCGATAGTGTCCACTTGTCAGTTTGAGACGGCTAGGGTTACGTGAAATTATGTCGATACTAGATGTTAAACACGTACATGTGTAAGTGTATTTAATTAGGGGGGGGGGGTCCTTGTTCTGAGTAGGGCACCGCAGTTTTGTCCAAGAGCTAAAACCGGTTCTGAATACATTCCCCATACACGGGACCGATGTCACCTCTTATACTCGGTCGGGATATAGTTTGTTCGGCATAAATCTAATTGATCGGAGTTCACGTAGCACCGCCCTGCTGGTTCTCGGCTCGTAATAGTACGTATATATTAATACCTATACAAGTGACAGATATGGAAAAATTATCCCATATACAGCTGTTGTAGTACTGTTGATTACACGTAAACATTAGAACCTCTAAAATTGTGTAGCGTCTTGGAGGTTAGATTGCTGTGAAATTTCTTTTCATTTATCGTCGACTATTTAAATTTGTACATGCTCGGCAACTTATGGTTTTTACGTTTCGTTCGTGTTATGGATAGTAGTTTAACAATACACTTGTAAATTTTATCAAATACTTAATTGTCGCCGATCTAGAAATTTGAAATAATAATAATCCATTTGTTTTGGAGGCGCCCTAATAACTAGTGTGTCTAAGGTACCTATATATATTTTTCGTGATAACTAATTATATTTAGCATAACACGATAGAATGTACATATAAGTTAAATCATAGGCTAACACAACCGTTTAATGAAATGAAATTCTATTTGATTTTTAGTGTCCTTCCAACACATGTCAGGCACTAAAAAATTTATGGTTACTGTGACTTAATAAAAATGCAAGGAGTATAAGGAATACAAAAAATAATTATTTGAACAACTTAAAGGATGACGTGTATATAACTGAAGATAGGTCGATAACTGACATACCCAAGCCATTTAACGTGTTTGCTGGTGTAAAGTGCTTAGACTGCTCGGCGTAGCCTATATGAATCCATTATAGTTAATTTCATCTCACATTTCATTACACATTAATCGAAAAATTAAGCTTGATACAAATGTATGCAGTGTGGATTTATTCTCCCAAGAATCAAAGGATTCCAATTAGTGTTTATCGCCTTTGAAAAATTCATCTTGTACTAAGTTTGAGGAAAACTAATCTCCTAACTAGACATGTGGTTACGCCGGCTGAATACATTAGTACATAATCAGTTTTTAGGCTCTCCGGCAGCAAGGTTTAACCCTCAACTAGATTCCACGGGGTTAGCCGCGTTGGTGTATACGGATTAATAAAATTGTAGCACTATTCAAGACGAACACAAATTCAATTTAAAATATATTTTTCAGTATTTGAATAGCTCTTATGAATTGTTATAGCATCAGACATTAATTTCCTCTGCTTGGCGTTTATCGGTCAGATGGTGATGAGGATCGCCACAAAACGTTATCGTCTGCACAGCTCGCCCGTTTCTAACCTTTCTACAAAATTTTATACAATTTCATTCAAAATTTTATCGTACAATTGGTGATTAATTGGTGACATACCGAAACAGACGAACAGACGCCGACATAAACCTAACCTCCTGAGTTTAGCGAAGGAAATATATGATGAATGAGTCATAAGATAGATCATAATAATTCATTAATATTTAAAGTATTTCAGATTTATCATACCTTCGGAACACACGTCGGTAGAAGACTACAGCTCTCACACCGTGCACGTCAATTTATTACGAGTTAACCTATCATACGTCCAATATAACTCGAACAATAATCAGACGCACACCGGATATTTTAATAACTTCGCTTCATTCCAATTTTTTTTCCTTTTTAATAAAGATTTAAAATTTATATCGGTTCTCTCTTGGGTCTTCGCGGTTCATACGGAATGTATTTTACGAATTGACATGAGGAGTTGATACATTCATATACCTCGAAGATGCATAATACCTATGCGAAATCTCGTTCATGAAATAATTCATGTAGTCTCAAAGGTTACTTACCGTTACGAACTCCTGACTCCACTATATTAACCAGACATTGACTGAATAATGACTAATTCAACATTATAATGCACTTATACAGTACAATTAATTCATTTTATGTGAAATTTTCACGAAGATTTGCCCGCAGCCCGACGCGGATTTGTCATATAGCCTATTGGCCTATAATTGAGCCATGACGCATTTCGCCTAGTGCACATTATATATTTTGATGCCAAATAAATGTAAGAATGAGCAATATATAAAATAGTCTAGGTATATGTCATTGAGTCCCTGATCTTGATTTCCAAAAGACTTTGGTTCGAGTACTATTGTTTAGCTAATATAGCCTAACACTTGTAACGCGCCTTTAACTCGTTTTTCGTAGGTTACATTACGCCGATAATGCTCCCTTCCGTTGCGTAACTTCGCTATCTTGTCATCTCCCTGTACACAAACCATCGCCTATCACCGATTAAGTAAGTGTGCAACATGGGTAGCCTGTCTGTTGGAATTCGCAACCAGTGGCCTGACTGAAAAGGTTAATTGGTTATTTCCCCAGACTACACGTTTTCACTACAATGATTATTTCTCCGTAACAAGCGAACTATCGCACTGCATTGGGACTATACTTGCCATAGTATTAACAACGGTATTCAGGTTGACTTCCTAAAGGGTTATTATGGCTTTGAAAACGCTTCCATGTTAATAACAATGTCAATCGCCATTCATTCATTGGCTCAGTTGTGGTATTATACTGCCGTTATGTTTATATTCACGACGTCATTATTTATCTAGGTGGCCGGTCGGCACTACTAAACCATATAGTATAGGGCATATACAATACCTTCGATCACTCGTAAAGGATATCAAGGGTCTACCTAAACGAGTCTAATCCAATAATCGGGGATAAATGACCTGCTAATAAAAGGAAAGGACCGGCGGGGCGGTTAAAATCTCGCGACGTTTTGGTTGAGTTTGTCTTTCCACTTCACTATCCGCTTCGGTTTACTTTATAGGTAGAAACTATTGCGGAATACTGTAAAAATAATTCTAATTTCTCTCGTTTCTCATGCAGATGGTGGGCTGAAAGAGACAATACAGTATGGTGGTAGCAACGAACGGCGCCATGTCTCATACTATGCTTCGCCCACCGCTCCCGATTCAGAAGCGGGTTCTTTATATCGGGAGCTCGGTCCCGGTAGAGACTTCGGAAGGGCTTGAGGCAATTCAAAAACCACTCAGGGATCGCTTTCCTATTGATGACGATGACGAAATTGTTGGCATTGATTCAATGTTGACAGTGTTACCATACGGACTACAGTTGCAATACATTGGAGATGACGATACCGTAATTTGGTTCCCTATCTCTTCCCTTACCTTATGTGCAGCCGTCAGGTGTATCCACGTGGTTAACGGGGCGACCGGACTGAACGCACCGAATTTTGTATCGCTGAGCTCGCCGGCAGCGGGAGGCAAAAACTCGTCGAGACCGGCAATTTTCACTGCAATTACCCGACGCACAACCGGACGGAGAGTTTTGGAGTGTCATGGATTTGTGTGCAGCACGTCCGGCGACGCCATCGATCTTGTTCAATCAACAAAGTACGCCGATGCGAAGTTCGACAAGAAACACGCAGCTGCTCCGCTTCCCAGCGCTGTCAACCCAGCAGCCGTAGAGGACAGCGGTACGATAGTGTCTCCACCCTTCCAACAGCCAGTGAAGCTACAAACGGCGAATGAGGACGGTGCTACAGTTACCCCGGAACTAAATGGAGTACCGCCGAGGGACGGCTATTTCTACAGCTGCGGGAATAATTTAGTGAAACGCTTTACTCTGTCGCGTTTATTCAAGAATATCGCTCCATTACAAACACACAGTCTACCGAGAGATGTACCCGTACGGATAAATCAGCACTTGCGAGGACCTCACGGCCATCATCGACATGTCCACCCGTCATTTGTACCTCGCATGGTGATACCCTACGGGGCCCGACCCGGCGTTAGACCGGTTTATGTGGGCCCACCGCCACAGATTCAGTCAAGACACAAGGACCCACATGTATTCCAGCCGCCTGCTCCAGTCTACATCAACGCACCGTTCTCTTACCGTTACCAACAGCAACCCCGCAATCGTTCCATGTCAGCCGGGTCCAACACAAGAGTCAAAATGCGCCATTCGTATAGCTCAGATTCATCAATGGTCGCTTCAAACGACCGGTCAAAATACAAGCCATTTATTCGTGGGCACGATTCTTCTAGTGACGATGCACCGGAGCGATGCCCAACACCACCCGCAGACTATGACACTGGTGTGGTTCCCACGACGCGCTTAAGTCGCCGAGATCAATACGAGAGAACAACGCGACAGGGCGTGAACGATTCGGGTAATATCATTCTTCGACAGTTCCGCCATCCACATCCTTTATACGACACGGGAAACTGGAATCATGACTATCCCCGCACAAAATCCCTACCACCATTTGCGTCCCGCAAGACACCGACGAAGGATAAGAAACCGAAGGCCAAACGCAAGAACAAACATAGAGCTGGCAAATATCGAAATGAATCAAGCGATAGTATTGGCTACGTGTCCGAAATGCCACCGACGCCTGGGCAGCAATTGAACTCGCGTGACCCCGCATGGTTCGGGAATCACTACGGCAACGAGAAGGCATTCTCGCAAAGTTTAATGAGAGAATCGCGTTGGGGCCATTTCCCTGATGGTCCCACAGCGTACAGCATTAACCAGCCCGTTTTCGATCGCAGCCAAGATATCGAACTGACCATGGATAACTGACCCTCGTGCTTGCGAACATATATGTGGAGCTTTAATATATATATAAAATGTTCAAAAAAGGACGTCGGACCTGAATATGTTATAAGAGTTATGTTGTACAAGATGGCATTTTAGGTAATTTACAATGTGCTCACCATCCGAGGCGATTACAGCCTGTATTCGTTGACGCATCAATCATATCAGCATCACAAACAGATCCTTGTCAATATTCGCCCATTCCTGAATCAGCTCTCTCTTAGGCCGTCCACCTTTGATGGTAGTTGTCGTTCGCGCACTCGTCGACCCAATTCATCCCGGGGATGTTAGACAGGTGAAAGGCCGGGGCTATAAGTCGGTCAAGGCATGGTTACATATGGCTGCATCCAATTTCTTGAGTTATTTATGCTGCGTGCGGCCGAGTCTTATCCTGTTGGAATATTCGGAGAATACGATATTCGTTCATAAACGGTGTTGCAAATGGTACCAAAGAATGGTCGATGTAGCCGTGTTCCATCCACAATGGGATCTGTATGGCAATGTGTGCATATTCCAGGCCCACGCCATGACGTTGCCACCACCGAAACGATCCCGCTCCACCGCAGCAACCCATCTCCGACGACGTTATACACGCACTCGCCTGTCAGGGTGACACAAAAAATACACGCACTCGCCTGTCAGGGTGACACAAAACGAGATTCATCCGTGTATAGAATAGTGCTCCATTGCTGATTGGTCTATTGCCGATGTTACCTTGTCCATGCTAGTTTTTGTCTGTTGAAATCAGAGAGAGTAGGCCCAGTCTGAGGTTACATCTTAATTCTGCTGTGTCTGCAAACGATTCCTCGCTGCCTGATCACTTATTCCACTGCCTGATCACTTATTCCACTGTCTGATCACTTATTCCACTGCCTGATCACTTATTCCACTGCCTGATCACTTATTCTCGCTTGATGTTGACCAGTAGTTTCTCTTGCCGGGTGAGTGGTAATTCTTGTCGGATGTCGTACATGCTGGACAATCATATTACGGTCGTGTTTCTTGGTCGTTACACGTGGTCCTCCGCTTCCTGCTTGATCCGCGGTACACCCAGTGTTGTTACTCAGACATCGCATGATTGACAATATGACAATACGTGTAGACACGATCGGATGTGAAAATCACAATGACAATATCTGAGTGATCAATATCTTAACCAGGTCAACTCCTGTCGACAACATCATAGGCTCGACTGGCCTAAGACTTCTTAGTACTAATGAGACAGGTCTAAAATATCGCCCGGGGTAAAAGGTAAATATTGCCAAAAACTTAGGCCGGTCGTTTCTTTTTTGTATATGTTTATAAAGTTTATATATATATATATATATAGAGTTTGTTTAAAATCGTGTCAAAATCGCTGTTCCACACGGTGAAAACGTTATTTTTTTAATTGTTGAATTCATTATTTTATACAGATTATATATAACTTATTTTATCTAATCCAGATTTATATAGTCTAATTCCACTTGTATAATCATAGTGCCATTCGGTGTTTTGTAAATAACATGGTGTATTGGTATGTTTGAATCTACTTTGCTCTGTAAACCACATATTTTGACCTTATTGAAATCTACATGAGGGTAGCTACAAGGCTTTCATTCCTCAAAAATACTGCACAAGTTTGTTAAAACATATTAGGAAACCTGAATCTGAGAGCACTCACAAAATGAGGAATTAGGAGTGAGGAATTCAAGAATGGCTCATAACTTAAATTTGTTTGTGACAATCGATGTGTAATTTTTACATTGCACGTACGTTTGCCGCTCGTATCATGGTGGAGGGGTTTAGCTAGAATAGAATGCTTCTCTTCAATAAGTTGTACACTTTGATGCGTCTTATCGCGCTTGTATCACAGCTAAGTTGTACATACAAGTACAGTGTGTGATTTAAACCATATATATTTTTACATTTTTTGCGCCAGATATCCGAATACAGCGCCATATAATACATCAAATATCCCAACACCTTTAGACTATAAATCAAATAAATACAAACTGTGAAATGTTAACACCTTTAGTGTCTGCGTAGGTTTTTATTACTGTACATGCTAATAAATAACATACTAAAATTCTTTATAGTATAATTATTTAAATTTATTTCCTTTACAGTAATGATACATTAGTTAATACATATGTTAATTATTGTTTGATGTATGTCATTCCTTAACCAATAAACATCGTGCTTGATTTATTAATGTTCTGGTGTCTATAATTTAAGACGTTCTAATCATCGTTAGATTATTATCTACCTTTTTAAGTATGTCGTCTTCATTAACCATACTTATGCAAACTGACAAGGTAAAACAAATCTCAATATAGTGCTACGTAGGCTGAAAAATAAAGTAAAATTAGTAGAATTCAAGAGCTTTAATATTCAATATCTTTATTGATCACAGACTTTATGCACCAGGCCAGTCATCTGGACAGAAGGCTGTGACTCAGCCCCGTGTATAAAGTGGGTCTCTCTTGGACGCTACAAACACTGCAGTACTTGGCATTACTCTGGAGCAGCCAGTCAACCCCAGTCTAACTTGGGGATGTGATCGCATCCCCCGGGTGGTATAGGCAACATCGACACAGGGATGGAAGGAAGACCAATGAGGCAGGGAGGTATATCATGTTCAACTGCTGTAACAACCTCTAGCTTCTGTTGATCATCTGGATCACTTTTATTGGACTGCTTAGCAAGCCAGCCTTCCAGAGTCGGCGCGACCTCTTCCTTCTTCATCTCTTGATAACGATACATTTCTTGGTCAACTGAAAACAAAGCCAGGACGCCAATTATAATTTTCCATTTTGATATTTTGTCTGTCAGTAGAGATAAAAAATTGGACATGGGGATTTGCTTCTCAAATAGGCACGGGTGAGATTCAAATTGAGATAAGATGTCATTTCATTCAAATCGCGCACCTCCTTACATCTACTTTATAAACAAACCCGTTTCTTGGTGAAAATTTTACACCGGCAAATATTGCTCGCCTAACGGTATGTCATGTTCTTTTAACATATTTACTTGGTAAAATATTTATCTATTAAAGAATGTATCGACTGATAAGTTGCAATCTAGACGAGGCAATATTGGGCAGCTGAATGTTGTTTCAAGTTTCAAAGTTTGATAAATCGCTGCATCAAGCTATAGCTGGATTTACCCATTTATGGTTGCTTTAGGGACAGGGACCGTAAAACATGCACATTATACATAATTATATGCTATGCACTTTTACTGCATTTCAAGTATCAAACATACGATGATAATAATAAAGCTTTATTTGAAGTGCCGTATTATTCCTTGGTCAATAATGCACAGATGTCGACGACACTTTACAATGTTACTAGCTAAAAACATACTAATGAAGTTATGTGCAATTTGAGGAGTACTGCAATGCCTAGTGTATGTATAATGTACGATGTACCTAGTGGAACCATCCTATTAAAAACAAACAACACATAAAGACGTAAGGTTGATAATTGTGAGAGGATCCGTGTGGGACTCACTCCGTTGCTGTAGTTCACGTCGTCTCCGGGTGTCAAGATGCGAATAATAACAGGTGTCACCAAACCTACACACACCTGTAGATGGCAAGAGGCATAATGGTAATAGGTTAGTACACCTGTAACTTATATAATACAATGGTAACAACTATTGTGCCAAACCTACGTAGATGACAATGGGCATAACATAGTAAACCGCCCAAAATTATGTATTACCAAATATGTTACTAGGTGATTGATCTCAGTGGTGGCACAAGAGAAAGTATTAAACCGCAAACATACTAGGGTCATAATTGCCAATATAACGCTAATATACACATAAAAGCAGTTAGTTGAGTGGCAGGAACACCTAACTCATAACCGAAAGGTTGCGGGTTCGAACGCTCCCACAAGACGATTTTTCTGCAATGATACTCAGCAAGTCATTTACCCGATTGCTGAAGTAAACCCGTCTAAAAATGTGTAGATGCTCGACATTATCCTTGGCGGTGTGATATATGAGTATCGAAGGTATTGTGTATGCGCTGAATAGCTGCCAAGAAACATTTAACTGTAAACTGCATTTGAGAGCCTACTTTGGCTGATACTTGCGGTCTATAAATGTTGTACTTTTACGTTTTTTTTTTATAATCGAATCTGGACAACTGTAAATTTACTTCTTATAATTACCTGTAGACATGTACGAATGGCAAGGATGTTTTGCTAATTCCTCAGAGAGAATGAGTCTAGGATCTGAAAAAAATCTATAAGAATAAACAAATGGTATGCTTTATCCTTATTTCATTATACTAGAATAAAGAAAGAAAAGAAAAATGTTAGAAACACTAAGCAAAAAATTATCCAATCACTGTATTCATCGATGTTATTGAATATACATATATATATATATATAAACTATAATATGTATATTTTATATATGTGTAATATAATTATTTTAAATAATTATAACACCAAAAATTATCGTTATTATAACTTAGTGCTACTTTCCAGTAATAAAAACATTACTGCGTCAATATTCAATCACGGCGAGAATGACATACCGTAATTTGATGTGAGTATACGTCTAAAAGGCAGCACGGTCAATAATAACTATCCTGACATTGTTAAGTTTTAAGTTAAGGAAATCTAACAAGTACTACTGCAAGACTCCTATTGTTACAAACTATAATTCAATATTAGTGTCTACCTCTAAATGAGTCGTAGTGTAGTTTTTTCAGTTTGGTATGCATTGTACTCTTTATGTGTTTCTTTCTACTAGCTAAATTATCAGCAAAAGATTTATTACAGTAATCGCAAAAATATTGTTTTCCCATGATGCTGGTGTTGAAAATTTCCGCTATTGGTGACGCACTCAAATGAGCCCTCTAAACGAATAGACGCCGACTTGTTGAGCTGTAATTTCTAAAAAAGGATTAAATACCACATTGTAGGATTTTTAAATAGAAATCGAATGGTATAACTTTTTGAATAGAAACTAAGAAAGGAACGTTGTGGATTAGTCGGTAAGTGTCGTTTCATAGCGATGGGCGATAACGGAATTTTTGTATGTTAATAGTCATTTCCAAATTTATATCAAATTATAGAAAACGAAATGGGAAACGTTATAGGAATATACAGAACAATAGACCAGAGTGAAACTATCCAAGATCGACTCTTTAACTGGATAAATACTTTATTCCACTAATGGTACTATCAGTTTTAACAGATATAATACACGCCAAAATAACTTTAATATCCGCGATAGACAATTGTATATCCGCGAATGTATATCCCGTTAATATCCGCAAATGTGTGAATTTTCTCTACAAATGAAAACTAATACACTACTTGCTTCTTTAGTCTTGGCTATAAGGTAGTATATCGTCTTGACATTTCAGGGTGAATCATAAACGATATTCTCACAAAATACGTTAATAAAAATAAAATGAAATCTCACACAGGCTATATATGTCTAGTCTATAGAGAATTTGTTATATGCCACTGTTATAGTTTAATGTCTTAGCGAAATTCCATTTTTTGATTTTAAGTATATCGTAACCTTCGCAACTTTCGCTTTGAATTAAGATTTTCGAACAGTCATCGATATTGGCAATCGTGATTTACACCAAAATTTACGTTTCGCCATTCTGAAACATGCATTAAACATAATAACTTACAAACGATCAGGGCAGATTCAACCGAGGGCGTTTATAGGCCGTCACCCGGTATTTCTTCGTTATTTTTGTGTAAAAAATAATATTTCGACCAGACTTTTAACGGGTGGCATAGTTCAGTGATATATATTAAGGTGAGTATACTTCTAATAGGCAACACGGCTTTTGTCAACATTAGTATCCTATTATTTTAGCCTGTATTTTATATCATTGCTAACGTACTGAAGTAAATATAACTTCCGGAATTACAACGCCCCTTAGTCATTATCATTTTACGAACAAAGTAAGTCTTTTTTGGCGAATTGACGTCTTGGAGACTGTTACTTTAACCGGATTAGATTCAATATTATTGTCAGTAAATTTGTATAATTGTGGAAACCTGTCTACACTTAAGGTTATCATTTATACAATCTCTGTTTTAGGAATCGTTAACAATGACACTGTATTAACACTGTGACAAATTATATAGTCATGGTAAAATCACCAGCACACATGGTTGTTTTACTGCCCGGTAAAGTCGCTGTAAGATGGAAGACATTGTGAATATGGTCACGGTCGTGAAACTAAGATGTACTATTGATCTCGTTGTAGTCGCAGAAGAACAGTTGACTGTATATCACTATCCTGTATAGAGAGGTTTCACAAAATTTAGCAGACTACATGCCACCATCTTTGATTATATCCTACAGCCAGGAAGGAAGTTCTTTTGTAATATCTATGTACACCTGTTGATGAATAACGGTTTATTAGGCCTGATGTAGGCGTATACATTTGTACATGCTCTCTTGCCCATTTATGATAAAATATTTCATTAGAAGAGGTGGGTCAGATTATTTTGGAACAGAGTATATATATCTATATATATAATTTCATTAATATCTTTACTTCATTACTAATAGTAAACTTTCAATTTATGGCAGATTTGAATAATAATTGTTATAACGATGACACTCTTTTAAGATTCTGATTATGATCTGTACAGTGCATACCTCGTGCTGCAAGTATTATCGCACTTTGCAAAAGAAAGAAACAGAAGACATGTCTTAAAAACTACGTTGGTACATCAGTATGGGAAAGAGAGAGAAAAAAAGAGAAATTTTAATATCAGATGAGTGTGAGGGAAAAACATAGAGGGGTCCAGTCCCATGATGTGAGCCTTAGGCTCATGAGCCCATGTTGGAATGTTGCAACAGTAGCGGCGTTCGTGATAGATATTGGGAGTGCATCCCAATATGAAACGACTGCAGGAAAGAATGAATTACTGTATACGTTTTTGTTGCAGTGAGGAACGAGGTATTTGTTTTTGTTGCAGTGAGGAACGAGGTATTTGTTTTTGTTGCAGTGAGGAACGAGGTATTTTATATTGGTGCCCCATGTCATATAGCATGAATGAGAAACAGTGAAAAATTTAGGGGGTATATCGATGTTGCCGTGCAATATATTGTACATCATTGTAACACGAGCGCGGGCACGTCGTTCTTGGAGTGTCTCCCAGCCCAACCGCACCCTCATTTCTGATACACTACTACAGCGATTCCAATTGCTGTAGGTGAATCTAACACATCTATTTTAGGCAGCCTCGATGGTGGCACTTCGATGCGTATGAGGGTCCCATGACTTTGAACGATACTCCAGAATTGGTCTGGTCGTATGTACGTTTAATAACATTGGGCCCTGACCTTTGGTGAACACCCACGGAGGTTGCGTTGCAGGAAGGCACGCGTTGTTGCAGGAAAGAGCTTTGTTAATATATCAAATACTCGCCAGTCTCGATGGAATTTTAAGGTTTTTATTTCATAAAATAGTTCTAAAATTATTGCCTATGTCAATTTTTGGAGTAAAAATCGTGGAATAATCTACTAACTGAAATCATAATGTGTAAATCAGTGTGTCAGTTTAAGTATACGTTAAAGTGTACAATAATGCAACATTGACAAATATCTTCAAGCAATAATATTATAATGATCGAAAAGTCTAAATCAACTATCGGTCTCTGATTACTTCGTCGCTCCCTCACAAATTCACGCCACCATCTCACATGTCATATGTCCTCTGGCCAAATAAAATCTTTGAATCTGCAATGTCAGAAAAAGTAAAGACATGAACATCAACTATTGTTGAATTTTGTTACACGCCATCTCTACTCTTTAGCATAAAGAAGAAACTTTACTAGGCAAGTCGCGCCAATTCCTATAGAATTTTTAGGATACAGCGGTGACTACTTACATACTATACAAAGGTTCACAGATACCTATACGGTAATAATTAGGCGAGGGCCAAAGGACCACACAGCTGGATGAGGGTTTAGTAAAGCTTTTGTCGGTTATCTTTAAAAATTGCCGTCGTCAAAAAATCATAAATTTTTTTAAAATTTTGTAATATTCCCGATTAATAACAATTGTATAAATTTACAGATGTCGGGTTGAATTTTTACTATATTTATTCAACACATTTATACAAACACAATGATATGAGACACTGAAACAATATTTTCAATTATATACAGAATAATACAGTAGTAGACACAAGTACAGTATATAGAGATATTTACACACATATTTATATATACATACGAAATACTTGTATCAAGTAGACGAGTAAACAAATTATTCATGTTTAGATAAAATTGTGTTGAAAGGAGGCGCCAGAAGTGCAATACTTGTTTATGGTACCCCCTGTTATATTGTAATGATTCACTTGTTAAAAAGATAATAATGTATCTAATTAACTGGTTAGCACCCTGTGTACTTATATGATCTAGAAATTGGAATTAAATAACATGTAT
>WURV02154855.1:2616-16655 GCA_011762755.2 Epimenia babai
ATTGTAATTAACTGTCAGTCGCATGTACAATATTGTAATTAACTGTCAGTCGCATGTACAATATTGTAATTAACTGTGAGTCGCACGTACAATATTGTAATTAACTGTCAGTCGCATGTACAATATTGTAATTAAATGTCAGTCGCACGTGCAATATTGCCTTACTATATCCTTAAAATATTCTTATAATAACCCATTCTACGACAAATTTCCCAACATTGAAGCACGAAAATCTTTTCGTATTGTGGAAATGCGGGGAAAATCCATAGTTTTTCGTGGTTTGAACTCGCAAGCTCTCACATGAAATGCAGCGCTCCTACGTCAGTGGTGCACGGCGTCACCGCGTAAAGTTGTTTAATAAATGCGACACAGATTCATTGAAATATTCAAAAACTGGGTCAAACTGCGACAAATTGGGTCAAACTGCAACAAATTGGGTCAAAATGGGTCAAAAATGTATACTATTTACACAGTTTACAAGCAAGTTATGTTCAAAGATAATTCTATAGTAATACAAAGTGTATTTAACAACTAAGCTAATGAGTAAACAAGAATCAAATATATTTCATTCTATTTTTTCTACTATTTCCTAATTTAGATTGTTGAAAGGAAGTGCTCAAAGTTTTAATTTATATTAAGAATATTATTACTTGATTATTTACCTTTCTCGCTCTCGGTTGATAACGAAAGCGTTTAAAAATTGTATACTCAGCGAATTTTTATTTGAGTTGAATAAATAAAATTATCATCGTTACCCCCACTCCTCCCCACGGTCGCCGCCCCCTGAACTGACCGTTGTCCATCATTACGCGCGCCCCTAGCGAGCACCGGCTGCAGCAAAGCTGGATATATGTCCGAATAAATTATTGCATATAGATAGTTAAGAGTTCACGGGGGTTGAGTCAATGCCTGGATGGCGTAATGAGGTCCGAGTGTGGCCACCGTACGTCTGAAACCGCTCGCAGCTGCTCGACTTTTGCCTGTGCATTCAGATTTGTTGGCAGAACCGCTTACGATAGTAATAATTAATAAACTAATGTTATACGCTACAGTCTATACAACGTCTGGTATGTCTTATTCAGTTTTAGAATAGCGCGTAGCGTACTAGGCATATCTACGAAGATATGGGGTTGTATGCTGCCTGCCAGCCATGCCATAAAATACAAAAATTAAAAGTTATTTTTCGTTTTTATTGTAAAATATTCGCCTAGCAAATGCGGATATTTAGTCTAATTTTTCACTCTCGATCTTCTACAGAAACAGAAACATTATCATTTCTAGTATTCGCTAGAAGTCAGTATCTCAAAATATTAATCGATTCAAATAAAAAAAACATAGATTATTTGCGGTACACACACTTTACATCAATAAATACACCATTTAGAAGCATTGATATGGCCTAAGCATCGGATAAAAAATAACACATATATAAATTAGCACCAAAACACTAATGAGCTCCCTAAACCAATAGGAGTGAATTATTTTAACGCTGTCGCCACTTGTTTCGTTTTATACTTATAATTGTTGTTTCTTATTTCGCCCGCAGAAGGAATTGTCCGGACTGCAAAGTGTAAAACCGCCCGAAACAGTTGAATTTTAATATCCGTGCGTTGATACAAAGAAAAATCTTTATAGTTGATTTGGACTGGGAATTCCCCCCACAGAATAGCCTCGCCATCGGCATTCCGTCTGTGTATGACGTAATATCATTATTTCCATCAACCAATAATTGCTCAACTCAGTCGTGTGGTTACCCAATCCAATCATTCCTTGCTGACACCTTGACGTAACAGACAGCCGCTAACGTTACGTAACAAAGTCTTCAGACTGCGAGCTACTCAGTTGCCTAGCAACAACCGTATTCGGACGCCATTATTGTAGTGTATATCACCTATTTTGCTTCACGCATATTGTAACCACAGGTGAATGTATAATAAAGTTAGATGTCGGTGAATCTTATTTGTTATTATACTAATTTTTATACAAGTTTTGTCAATTCATGTTCCAGGCCCGTATAGAGGAAGGGGAATTACTGTTAGCTTCTGGACTGGTTTATCTCCCTTCACATATTGCGAAAAGAAAAGGCGAGTATTATTATTATAAATAAAAAAACGGGCATAATATATCATTATTTCAGCGAAACGAAACCGTAAGCGATATTGAAATGTAACTCCATGTAGCTCTAATGTGAGTACGGGAGTCCGTGTGCCACACATAGACTCGGTTAGGTCATCTAGCGGCATCTTTGCCGTCCTCTAATCTTCGCAGTACTCAAGGCCAAATCGCTGATTCGATTATTGAGTTAAGCTAAACGTCTTGACCGCAATTACGTCATTGTACAATAACACTGTGGTTTACCGGATACCCGGATAAATCTAGGCAAATCCGATACGCGGCCCAGCTGCAGCGTACACTTGAGACGACACATACTGGACGCTTCGTTCCTCGCAGTATTCGCCCATAACGCACGATCGTTTATAGTCTTTACATCTTATGTAACAGCTTCTCGAGCATTGATCGTCACTCGCGGTGGGCGGGGCGTGCTTGCGCCACTGACCAATGGCCGAACGCCTTGACTGGACAGTGGCCGACTGGGTCAGCGCTGCGGTTTGTGCAGTTATTGTGCAAGAGGGTCAAACTGAGTTCATTTACGCGATCGCCACGCACAAATATGTAAAGCACCGTCTATTGCCCGTCCAGTCGCCGGTCAGTGTGTGTCCGAATCGCTACTCACAACGCCGCGCTAACGTCGATATGTACGGCAGACATTAAACTATATTAGTTATTCGGTATACAAAGTGAATACAACAGATCACGCGTGATTATATTCTCGCGAGGTAACATAAGATTAACTATCGGGCTCTACTTGATTATCGCTTCCTGCGTAGGGATATCGGAGTGAAACGCTGGAGCCTCGTTGTGTGAGTATTGCACTAATGACGTCATCAATTCATCTACACATACGCGCGTAATATGTACACATTGTACGGACTTACGTATACAGGTCACACATGTCACAATATACGCATTATATAAATATATACCGGAGACTAGTACTATACCACAGAGGTGGATGGTTAAATTTATAGGTATATGGACGATCACAAAACGGAAAAATAACTAAATATCTATCGAATGCCACGTGCTGGCCGATTATGATGGTGATGTGATATTAATAGTATATGGATGTTATATACTGCTCTAGGCATTTTAGTCTTTAGCACGAAATTATGTATGCTTAACGACGGTGCATCATTCTGGGGTCATACATGTGTGGTCGGGCATCGATACTCAAGTACTCGTGTCCTACCGTGTAGCCAGTACTCATCTATACCCTACACCCAGTACTCGTTTACTACCCTACACCCAGTACTCGTTTACTACCCAGCACACGGTACTCGTTTACTACCCAGCACACAGTACTCGTTCACTATCCAGCACCCAGTACTCGTTTACTACCCTACACCCGGTAGTCCTTTACTTCCCAGCACACAGTACTCGTTTACTAGCCTAAACCCAGTACTAGTTTACTACCCTGCACCCAGTATTCGTTTACTACCCTACACCTAGTATTTGTTTACTACCCTACACCCAGTATTTGTTTACTACCCTACACCCGGTAGTCCTTCACTACCCTACACCCGGTAGTCCTTTGCTACTCTACACCTAGTGCTTATTCATTAACCACTATATAGCACCCATCCAGTAACACACACTTATACAGTACCCAGTACCCGAACTGATTCAACACTGAGTAAGTACCCAGTACTTATTCAGTACTGAGCACATATAAGTGACCAAGTCACTAATGATGGTTTCCTTCCTGGAGTATCTTTGTCGCATACGTAAATCGTAATATACGTACAGTATATGATAATCGTTAAATATATCGAAAGCGTAATTTTATCATGACATGAAAATCGTTTCATTATCTTGAGAGATAACGGGACATTCAGCGTGTGTACCAGCGACGGACAGCTACCGATTCGCTAAGTGCTGGGTGATCTATATAAACTGTACATGGTAACGGTTACCTATGCCTTAATTCATTGTGGTAATAATTATCACCACAGTTATCGTACTCATTAATAATAAATAATCTGAATTTCTGGTGCACAGTCACCATCGTATAAGTACTCGACGCAGCCGCGTAAAAGCAAACGCGCGCTTGCTGAATTAGCTCCGGTAACTGCATCCGTTCTCCTTTGACCGTACGCATACATCCGCCAGAAATAGATCCGCTTCTTGCGCAACGTTATATGGCGCCGGCATCGATTTTGTCGCCCTGGTCGGTCCGCGATGGACGTAACAGATAGGTATCCACTAATACACCACCGCTTCTTTATATCGAGCCACGGTCGTCTCGGGTTTTTATTGCGCAGTTGATTACATCTTCGTCAATATAAGTGCGTTATGCCGTCCACAGTATAGCTTCATGGCACGAGAGACGAACGACGAGTCCATAAACAGACGCGCGCATATTTCTTCGACGTTATAAATCGATCATTAATCATTTACGACATTCCCGAATTATTACTATTAGTTATTTGAAGGCGCTTTCTTAGTCCATCGCTGAAAGTATTCAATTCGCTTTAAAGGATTGCTCGGGAAGAAGATAAAAACTCCACTCAACCTAAACTGTCTGTTATCGGATCATAGCGCGTATTCTGTCTTTTGTCGGATGACGAGACGGGACTGACCGTGTCTCTTCTGCATGGCGAGTCTGATTTGTGTCTCTTGTTTACGAAGACGTTCATTCATCTGTATTGTCGCATTCTAAACTTATTCGTGTCTCTAGTCAGACGAATAGATTCATGTGTCTCGTCGCATTCGAGACGAATACGTGTGGAGACTGATTTGTCTCGCCTGTCGCACAAAGAGGCTCCGAGCCTTGTCTTTTGCCGTATGGAGAGGCCGAAACCACTTTTATACCGCGTTACACATACTATTAACAACATTAACCTCGCTGGCTACGACACCTACTGGAGCAACGACCGAATTATATTATTTAGCATACTAAATATCTCCAAAAAGACAAAATCTCAAACAGAGAGCGATGTAATATATATCATTCCCGAATAACATATGAACTCATGCGTATATAATATTCTGCAGTAACAGGCTACAGGAGTCACGGATTTGTGTTGCAGTAAACAACGTATTATTATCCATTGAAAATCCCTATATCTTTATGTTAATCATCTCTGTCCAAATCTTAACATATCAACGTAACCCATCTTACTTATGTATGATCCATGGCCGGGAAACTCTACAACGACGCACGGCGTGTCTGTTGTTACAGGTGGCGCAATATGGCGGCCGTGGCGGAGGCTCCTTTAGATCTCAGCAAATCCGCGCACACAGCAAATGACACTCACGTTCCCATCAACCCGCGCGTCGTGTCGTCACCCAGGGATGCCGTTCGCACTTCTTCGCCCTCGTCCGACAACGCATCCGATTGCGATTCGGGTTACGGAAACCGGGTAGACCAGGGTTCAGGATTACCGTGTTTCCCCGGTCAGCGGCTCCCGGACGTCGCTCAATTCGCTCAAGATAACGGTCCTTCCGGCGAGGAAGACCGTAAAGACTTTCCCCGTCACCCCGCTTTCGCTACCTCATCCCCGCAACACACAACCCTTCCCGCATCTACCTCACCACATTTAGGGGCAATTGACTCCAGTGCGTCGTCAAAAGATGGCGCACGACCGTTTAAAATGTATCCAATGGATACGTATTCCATGTATAACTATCCGTCACCCATACAATCAAGCAATATGGTGTCGCCAATGGCACTAGGCGGGATGCCATCGTCCATGCTTTCACCCACGCAGAACATGGATAACGGATTTACACCGCTTACATTAACTCCATTAACTTCGCATTTATTGAATCGACGTAGACGCGCGGATCGAACGAACCGAACCGAAAGCAGTGCAAAGAAAGCTACAGTACCCGTCGCAGAAGACAAGAAGGATCCCTCCTACTGGGATCGGCGAAGGAAGAATAACGACGCGGCGAAGAGGTCACGTGACGCGCGACGGTGCAAAGAGGAAGAGATAGCGATGAGAGCGGCGTTCCTCGAACAGGAAAATCTCAAACTGAAAGCTCAAGTGGCTATACTAAAGAACGAGACAGCAAAGTTACACTATATGTTGTATAGTAGAGTATAACATGTCCACACCATGCTTGCGATGGACTTTATAATACGCGGCTGTGAAGCGTACCAAAGTCGCCATATTGGTGATCCAACGTGTAATAAGAAGTGACCTTCCAAAGGCGTTCGTTGCTGGAGTGGTGCAGTGGTAGTATGTAATGAATGCTGAAGCCATACATTTTGACGATCGCGGTGATTCAGACCCCGATCTGTGGTGAATGTTGCGACGGCTGCGGGGAATGAACGCAATAGCGACTGTAAACGCGCTGAAAATTCCCGACAAACACCGGTTTACCGTTTCATTAGCCGAAAGACCTAGTCGACCGACCGAGTATACCCAAATCGGTGACGTCAGTGGCTATCATTGGTGCAAACGTTGAGGCTTGTATAACTATTTATCATGAAAGAAAATCATTACAACTATGTAACCAAACATACCTCATGCCATGTGAAATGTAAATATATTTTTGTACAGGTAATAGTCAACGATGGAAGGCGTGGTAAGGCGGGCATATCAGGTGATAACAATTCGTCGATGATTAACATATTTATCTACAATAATAATTATTATAAACCTTATTGAAATTATATACTTTTTATTATACTCCTATACATCGTGGTAGAAAGTTTGTATATCGACGTATACGTCCCATATACTGAGGTGTAATATATTCGATATTTGTAGCAACGTACATATTTTCGCTTCACTAAATATTTCAATATTCAGGTGGATAATTCTGTCGGGGCGTGGTCGATAGAAATTCATTAAATATACAATTTTTCAACCACAATGTACGTATATTTATCTCTGCATGTATGTTTGAGTCACCAATTTTAATTATAATATATATAAAAATTACAATTCTTCTCATGATCTTTTATCGAGCGAGAATTCTTCATTGGGTTTCTATAATATTCCGTACGATGTTTGTAACCGTTGCTCTGTCCAGTACCACCAGTCGACGGTCGACGTGAGCGGCCATCAAAGGTCGAGACAGTAAATCTTTTCATGTAATCTTCAACGTCTTATTAACGATTAGTTAAAGTGTTTTCGCAGTGTTACCGATTTCTCCGTTCGAACAAGTGCTTCGTTAATCAATCGTATATACTTCACATCTGTGAATGACGACAGCATATAGTGCTTACTGTAGCTCAAAGTGCTCGCTTTCTGTATACGTCACGAGTTTGGGGTGACTCTTGTGACGTCATTTATTTTTGCCGTCAATAATTCAATACAACACAACATGATTGTAATAATTTTAAAGAGTCAAAATTACATTAAATGATTTGATCCATATATCTTTGGTATGTACTTGCAATCTTTCTCCTGCCGACTCTATAACAAGATTTTATAACAATTTTCCAGCGATGTGATAGCGATTTTGTCCCTACTAATATTATTCTCCAAATATATTTATTGAGAGTTTTTTTTTAGGTATGTTTTATAATATTCAGTTCATAGACAATAATAAATCAAAACCTTACATTCATCGAATTATATCTTCTACTGTAACACTAGACAGGTTTTACAGTGTGTTATATTTATGTAACATATACAATCTGTATAGCTTATTGCTGTGCAGTGTTACATTTATATTTGACTGGTCAGTATGTATATGGCATTGTATATACACCTTAAATGTATCATAACAGTTATATACCAATGTATATATATTATAGTATACGAATATACCTCGAGTCTAAATATATCGGGTAAGTAGGTTATAACGTTTATCGTTCGAGTTGTATCGCCCATACCTACCTCATCCTATTGCCATACAGCTTAACATGCCATTACCAATATAAGTGCCTTTTGTGGCAAAAACGAAATTGGTCAATTGCATTATTGTCTGTGTAACAGTCGAATATGTGAGATATTAACTGCTATTTGTCCCACTCGACTTTCATATAAGTAATTTCTCGTAGTTTTATTGGTCTTAAAGAAACCGATGTGATATTAAATAGATGCATTATTTTATTTTTAAGATTATTCAATAAGGTGTCCTTTTAAAACTTTTATTAAGTCAAAGGTCCTATCACTTTTATATTGACTAATACGAAATGTATGACGACATGTCGTATAATTACATTTTTAACTGCCCACGGGCATTTCGGCGACTGCGATTTCCCTGCGACAGATGGGAGGGAGATCGCATCGAAAACGTTTTAGCCAATGTTTTCTACCGCATAAAAATCGATGCGACGTATTTTTTGAATAACAGAAAGGGGTTTATCTAAATAACAAAAAATAAATCGAATTGAATTGTTTGAGGGCAGTTCGGCTTCAGTATTTTGTATAATTGGAAAAATGTTTTTACAGCGTCTACTCTAGACAAGCATTTTGGAAAGATTTTTGTATCTCATTAGGTCAACTTTGGTTTGAATTTTAGCGCCATAAACATTTCGGTAGTTTTTTTATCTTATACAGACGAGAGGGTAAATTAATGCGTTAATAAACCGGAACTTTGACTGTACTTTCCGTTTATATTAAAAATTGTGGCAACAATCGGTCATTCGCGTCGATCTCAAAAATTCTTTTATTTTTGGGGTGTAAAATTAAATTTCGTCTGCGTTTTTAGATCAACCTGGTTTATATTCGCGCAATCCAGTACTAGCTCAACAATATTCTGTATCACTGTGTTATTATGTGTTACGTATGTCTGTAAAGTAAAAACGTATTCCATAGCGGGCAACTTTATAGCCCATGACGGGTTGTTTTATATTGTTTTTAATTAATTAAATTACACAACTACAATTATCAGATTGACTACGGTAATGATTTCGTCTGGCAGTATACGATAACCGCAGAAAGTAAAATCATACGCAACTTTGGAGTAACGGAACAAATTTGATACGAAAAAACTTCGTTTAACATTATATATAACACGGTTCTAGAAAGTTGCCTTACTTATTGTCGAGGTGTGAGACAGGAGAAATGATCGCAGATCGGCAAGTTCAATTCGAACTTGGGTGTGTACGGTATTATAAACATATATTAATGATATATACACACATGTACCTAGTGACATATCATGTTATACAGATGTTTTTCAAACGAATCCGCGTGAGGATTCTCCCGTTGCTAATAAAACAAAATAAAATATCTTATGAAATGTACGCTTTCTAGTTGAGTTCTTCAAGTACACTCGAATCCATGACGTCATCATTTCTCGTTTATTTTCATTGATAAAAATTCGATATTTTTTCGTTTAAATAAAATAACTTTTCGATTGCTATTCGTTTATGTAAACGCTTTCTCAGGAAAAATACATTTAATTTGGATATAGCTAGAAAGAATTCTGCGGTAATACCGCCGTAAGTCTTTTGATTTTTAATATTTTTATTGAAGATAATTTCTATTGGGATTCAATCGGGCACGAGTATAAACCCACTCTCGCTGTCTCGTCAGTGAATAGTCAGAAATAAACATAAGTAACAGGAATAGCAATCGTGGGGACGGATGTTCGAACTAAATGCGAGGCTACAATGGAGCAAATCGCTAGTCTTAGAAATTCGAACAATTTCCCCGTATTTATGATGTAGTTTTGTATTTTCATCGGTAGCTTTTATAAACAACATCCGACTAAACGGGCTTTAAGCAAACGTTCATTAGTGGTTGGTTTACATGGTAGACGTGTTAAATTGACATAAAAATGACGATATAGTGGGAGGGGTGTTGTTAAGTCATTTGGAGTGATGTTTGGGTACAGACTGACCATAGAGGCAAAATAATCAGTGCGCTATGGCTATATCTACGTTTGTAGAAAAATGTAAATTATGCATAAGCGAAATAACTGTCGTTGCGAAAACACGGGATGGACCTAAACCCCATTTTGGTACGCGATTGACATCATTTGACAGAGCCATCATGGATGTCAACCAATCTTTTGCTCTCGACGAAACTCATGGTTATAGTAGATTTTAATTAAACTAAACAAAGCTTAGAGTACTTTCGGCTTACGCAAGATGTCCAGCTAAATGATTTAAAGGTTTGAATAAATGACGAAAACTCTTTGTGAAATCCAGCGAACAAAGAAAGACACGTAATGTTGAATTTTAATTAGGTCATGTCGGTTTTAAAGTAGCGTCATTCCTATGAAAGTGCATTGTGACGTCACCCTTTACGGGGTCTTGCGTAAGTGCGCACTGTCTCTACGTCATAGAATTTCGGGAAGAGCGCGTTTCTTGAAATGTTGCGTAAGTACGGAGACTGCAAACAATTGCATTTGATTTATGCTTTCAATCGTCTGATAAAATAAATGAACTCGATGTTTTGGGGATTGTTCGGCAGATTTAAGCCGACCATTAACGGGACAGTTCGTAACTATGGTACGGAAAATAAATTGGTTATTTTATTGGCCTTGTTACTCGTTTGACCAGAACGACGCAATGTTGAGAGAAAGCGTGTTAGACGTAACTTGATGCAATATTGCAATATCCGAATACTTCTAACAAAATGGTCATATGATGTGTTATTATGTCTTTATTCAACAACAATATACAAAGTGTAAATACAGACAAAAATGATAAGTGTATAGCCTACATCAGCTATGTATAGTATACGAATTAATTTTTAAGCGAGAGTGTACAAAATCAATGGTAAATATTTTTACACAAATATGTACAGGATTTTTGATAATGCATACTATATTATATTATATATTATATTCAAATGGTTGATTCCGATGACCAGTTTGCTGAGTCCATAAAACACCCTCGATGCATGTCACAAGTTGACTTTTAACATTTTAGCTGGAATTACGGAAATTCACGACCAAAACCAAGTCCATAAAGAAAGGAAATCACGCACATAGAGACACTTTCCTTTAATATACCGCGCAAAACTGTGATCTCGCGGGTCTGAAAGAATATCATTGTGGACAAAGCTACAAAGCTAATATATCACGCGTTATAAAAAGGTTTCACGTATTCCCGCACCAGCAAAAAGCAAAAACAAGCGCGCGGGACTTGTCAATTAGATAAGGTGCGTCTAGACTGTTTTATAATTAAAGGTACCTTAGCACTCGTAACATGCTCTTAATTAGCGGTCATCAATTAACGAATTGCTGTTAACGTCTTTCAATTCCCTAGTCACTAGCCGGCCGCATGACAGGAGCGTGAAAGTAGCCACTGTCTAACACCTGTCTAATACAGCCATTGATAGTGCAATTTTTACGTGATTTTTTTTTCTCGTCCCGTTATTTTCACTGCGCGAGAATAATAAACATGGCGAGCATGTCGGTCGGTCACGGTGACCCGCTTGCTGTTAGGTCACCATGATCTCGCTCGCTGTAATACTGCTCGCCGGTAGCGTAATGCAGTTAAATGCACACTACAGGCTTACTGTGGTCAGTGCATTCTGTATTCCGCATTATACACGAGTACGATAGCCGTGTCCGTTGGTTAACACCGTGCGTGCTATATTAGTAGGCCTATACCGTATATTGATATTGAAGCTTTCGGATTGGTCGAGTTAAGTTTATTAGGATATCCTGTTGTAATCCGGGTCTTACATCATAATGTACCCAATCACTACCTACACAATCATTACGGAACTCGGGGGGGGGGGGGTCAAAAGAGAGCGTATCAAATAATTTCTGATAAACGAAATATTCCATATAATTATTTACATACTTCAGCAATAGCAAGCCGCGAGTTGTAAGTGATTTCTGGAGTACATAATTATGATATTCTCAAGTGCGAAACACCCACTCCTAAATCTAGTATGACCCTCAACTCTACAGCGTGGTTTAATTCCACGCACCCAAATGTTACTTTATACCATATACCTCATAGACTCGCAGTCTAAGGAACACCCTTTTGGTGCAACTCATCTCGACAGCCTAAAGTCTTCAAGTATTTTAACGTTTTCAAATGTTCCGATTGCGCGCGTACACAGTAAAAGAATGATATCCGTTTTGTCCACGATTGCACCGAGATATTATGAGCTAACATAACTATCGGAAGTCGACACTTCGCATCGGGCCCAAACATACAAGGTAGAAACGTCCAACCTTCTCTAGTGTGTCAGCGGCAAGTCATTCTCGCGAGGCCATTCTGTATTCACCCAAAATCATTTGTAACGTCCCTAATCGCGGGCAACATCATTCTAGTCTACGTCCAAAAACCCCGAGAGTAAATAACAAAATTCTTGATCCACGGGAAAATTTTTGCGTTCGGAGAGGCCCGAACCCGCGCCCCCGCCGAATGACCGGTCCGGCGGACTTGACAAAGTAAGATGAAATGGTAAAACTATTCCTGTATTTTTTATTTGCTGTCAACGTGTTGTCTTTACATTACGGGCATTGTAAATGGATGCAGTAGTAAAAAAAGGGGGCAAAATGGGAAAGTTCTCGCGAGTACTATAGACAAGGAGTGATTATTGGGGGTAGGGGGTAATTAGATTCATTAAGGCATGAAGTCATACCCTGAGTTTACTGACTAATTATTATAATTGAGATGCAAATTGTGTATGTTTTGGGAGAGAACTACACAGAGACGTCAATTCATAATTATAGATTTAGAATATATTCATCGATGATCTGCTGTATACGGATCTGGTGTTAACCAGGGGTTATTACTGTATCAGTAGTAGACATGGCTACACAAGAAAAATAAAATAAAAATTTAGGCGTACGTGTTGGTTTTGTTCGCAAAACTCGCGGAATAAAGTTAAGTGTGACATTTATACCGCCGCGAAAAGGTGCCTAAACACGCATTATTGAAAAAAGCCTCCCGATCTGATGAGAATACTCGATTGTTATTATCCGGGCGAGCCCCCCACTTTCTGATTGTAGCGTCCGACCCACTAAGCTATCCGACTCTCGAGATTCAAAACTATAACAAAAAACGGTGTCTAACCATAAAACGAAACATATAGGGACAAGTGCTGACTTCTAGTCAGAATAATGACTCGAAGTGGACCGTTTCGATCCAGTTTACGAGGCGGTATCGCAAATCGTAAACGTGTAAATATTTTACGGAAATAGACGTCCCGAGAGGTTTATGTCGATTTTAAAACAAACGCTATTGGTTTCAGCGAGTATTTTAACTGACCACTTGAGCCCGCGGCAATTACTGCCGCTGGACATCAAAGCTTGCCAAGGCCGAGTGTGCTGTCTTGTGTATAATTACGCATACGGCCATGCTAGATACGTAGCTTTCAAGTGGGTGGTCATTAAGCGATAGCCCACGTGGAAAATTTACCTGAATCGCGGACTAATGTGGCCACGGAGTGACCTTCGGTGGACGCTGGGATTCGATGGACGCTGTGGTGGATATCGTCATAACGAGAAAGTTCCCGGACAGTCTAGAGACAGCGATTAAGAAGCATGTACAGATTTACTAAATAGATTTCTCTCTGTCAGAGAACAAATCCTTAAAAGGGTAGACGGAGTGACCGAATTACAAGATTAAAAAATACGTAAAAAGTGGTGGTTTATACACACTGCTGGCAGTACGTATCATCGGAATCAGAAACTACTGAGAAGCTAAACGACTCACAAATAGTTACAAAGTGTGGCTGGTTGTTGAGCGAATCACAAATAGTTACATACTGTGGCTGGTTGTTGAATGAATCACAAATAGTTACATACTGTGGCTGGTTGTTGAATGAATCACAAATAGTTACATAGTGTGGCTGGTTGTTGAGCGAATCACAAATAGTTACATAGTGTGGCTGGTTGTTGAACGGATCACAAATAGTTACATAGTGTGGCTGGTTGTTGAACGAATCACAAATAGTTATATAGTGTGGCTGGTTGTTGAATGAATCACAAATAGTTACATAGTGTGGCTGGTTGTTGAACGAATCACAAATAGTTACATAGTGTGGCTGGTTGTTGAACGAATCACAAATAGTTACATAGTGTGGCTGGTTGTTGAA
>WURV02154866.1:0-15052 GCA_011762755.2 Epimenia babai
ATCAAGCAAGACTACATCAGATGACACAATAAACTTTATCAAGTTTGTGGAGTGTATTCATGCTAAATGTAGGAAAGAGAGAGATCAAGCAAGACTACATCAGATGACACAATAAACTTTATCAAGTTTGTGGAGTGTATTCATGCTAAATGTAGGAAAGCAAGAGATCAAGCAAGACTACATCAGATGATATAATAAACTTTATCAAGTTTGTGGAGTGAATTCATGCTAAATGTAGGAAAGCGAGAGATCAAGCAAGACTACATCAGATGACACAATAAACTTCATCATGTTTGTGGAGTGTAATCATGCTAAATGTAGGAAAGCGAGAGATCAAGCAAGACTACATCAGATGACACAATAAAGTTCATCAAGTTTGTGGAGTGTATTCATGCTAAATGTAGGAAAGCAAGAGATCAAGCAAGACTACATCAGCTGATACAATAAACTTTATCAAGTTTGTGGAGTGCATTCATGCTAAATGTAGGAAAGAGAGAGATCAAGCAAGACTACATCAGATAATATAATAAACCTTACAGACCACTTCAGCAGAGGTTAGTGAAACCAAAGCCAAGGTGACCAGTACATCACGCTACCAAATAATCACTAGTTGAGCAGTAATACTGTCAAGCAGAAAGCTCAGATATAAAGAGAGGACATCTATGGTATAGCAGTCTAGCAATAAAGTCCGCAAATGCAACTTACGTCCACTTTGCAAGCTTCCTGTTTGTTTGAAATGCAAATATAACAGTATAATCAAATTATATAGATAGGATATATATGTATATACATATAATATATATATATAAAGGGATAGACATGTCATGTCATGCTTAAGTGTCGAGAAAAATATTTTCTGAGTATAGATACAATACCACATTCAAATATAAAGTTTTTGATATATTTCATGCGGTTGATATCACAGAACACTCCTAAGGACAGAGGACATCGCATTTTGACTGTTTAACAATGAAGAATGATATATAGGTGGCAATACATGGAATGGGTCAGTTGATAGAGTGCAGACCTATGAAACAGAACGCGGCAAGTTCAAATATCAGGCATTATTGCCGTTTTCCGATTGTATCCATACTTAAACGAGGTATTTTATCGGAATTTTGCTCTCATTGACTTAGCAAGCACTATATGAGTAGGCACTGGTAAAATTCATTTGTAACAAAGCAGATCAATATGTTTTGAGAATAGAAAGATGGGATGGGGTTTGCTTGTGCTGGCAACAAAGCTGTTCTAGCAAAATTTAATTTGTTATAAACAATCATTGAGCAAGCTGCATTAAGGTGCAATATCCAAATATCGCATGTTATATTTATTCATGATAAATCTTATTGAGGGCGCCTCCGCATAAATTCACACTTCTGGCACCTCATTTCAACAGATTTTCTAGCCTTTTTTTTAAAAGCAATCAGTTTGTTTACTGTATATATTTAAGTGTATGAAACTTGATTTCAATTGCTAAAAATTAAAAGATAAAGGCGAAATTTTGGTGCTACTTTATAATGAAATGTCAGTCGTACGTACAACATCGCCCTACTACATCCTGAAGATATTTTTTTTAATAAGCCATTCCATGACAAATCTTTCTCAATATTCAAGCATGAAAATCTTGCTCATTTCCTATTGTGTACTACTTCTAGTAGTATTGTGCCTATACTGTATTGTGTTGAATAAATAAATAAAGAAAAATTATATATGAGTACTTGCGGTAAAATACCGGGTAAAGGTATTTTATAAAAGTAAAGACACTATACCATCGGTGCATTTACATGAATAATAAAAGGAGTGCCACAATCATCTGATATGTTTGCAACAACGGACCTTTTCTTCACCCCCAACATTGATGTTTTCTAGGTACTTGTTAGCAACTTCCAAGAGGGCATCTTGTGGCCACTCACTGAACCAGTCGATCGTTGTGCAGTTTACAAATGCCGGGTACATTCGAATCCGGTTCCTGAGAGATTCACACGAAAATTAAAACTTCTGAAACATTTAGAATTTAGACAAAGTTGCAGCTCTTGAGACATTCACGCAAAATGACAGTTCCTGAGACATTCAGCCACCCACCGCCACGCACCACCCCCTCTCCTCAAAATGGCAGTTTCTTAAGGCAATGACACAAAGTGGAAGCTCTTAGGGACGTGCATTCAAAATTGCAGCTCCCCAATTATCAACGCAGAAATTGCATCTCCTTTGCTTTATTGAAACACGGATGGGAAATAACGCACCAGATAGTCTTCCTGACATCAACAGAAAGTCAACATCGTGGATTAACCACGTGAGCCGATCACACCATACACTTCACACATTTTAGTATCAAAAAGTAAACAGTAAAACATTACACAATTCTTTACGGAAGTCAACAGAGATAATAAACGGGTAAAGGGGTATACCTGAAGGGTTCTCCCACCGGACTCATGCACAGCACAACGTGTAAATTAGCCCGCACGCGGTTGATGAGGTAGAAAAACACGGCTTGCGTATTCTCCTCGATGCCATCACGCTTGACATCCTCTGATAGTGCGTTCTTTATCTGAATACATCGATAGTAACTTCTTCGACCGGTCCAAAGGAAAGGCTCAACAATACATATTCCGTTGGATAAAAAAATACCATGTAATCTGACCGAGACATTCAACTGAACTAATCCAGGAAGAATTTCGGTTTTGTCTTCAAATTGTTTTCTTTGTAATATTTAATATTCGTTAAGCACATAGGCTAGCATTGTAAAGGACCTGTAATGGCCCAGATGATGGGATAATCCGAGCCAAGTGTTACATATATTTACATACATAGAGTAAATATTGTGTGTGATTGACATCTATAACCATTAATAAAATAGCATATTAAGTTTACTTTCATCATTATCATTGTTATTCCTGACATCACCATTGTCATCACAATTGTTATCACCATCATCAATATAGTTATCACTGTCTTCACAATTGTCATCGCTGTCGTTGCAATTGTTTTCACCGTCATTGCAATAGTTATCACTGTCTTCACAATTGTTTTCACCGTCATTGCAATAGTTATCACTGTCTTCACAATTGTTTTCACCGTCATTGCTATAGTTATCACTGTCATTGCAGTTTTTATCACTGTCATCACCATTGTCATCCCAACTGTTATCTCCATCATAACAATTGTTTTCATTATCGCAATTATTGTTACCATTACCATCATTATCATCAACATTGTCATCATCATTATCGTCACCAATGACAGTGATGATCAGGACCGGATACCCTAGCGGTGATATAACATTTACGACAAAATTAATCAGAGAGAAAAAATTTACCTCTTCAAATTCATCCGGTTTGTAAAGGTTCGGGATCTCTCCGCTGCTGAGAATGTTACTGATGTCCTCGAGAAATCCTTCCTCCACAACCTGCGTGTCGCTGAAGAGGAACACCGTCGGTTTGTTGCTAACACCAGCCTGATGGTATAGTCGCTTCAGATCTGCCAGCACACGCGGGAGTGAAGAATAAAAATATCTAGAGAAGCACTAAGGGAGAGTAGAACTCCATCAAAATCGCTATACAGCATAAAAATGTGTACTGCTGTACAAACATTATGACTCATCATAAAACGTGTGAATGTGTACACGTCATTTCTTCATGTCACGCACTGTGCAACTATCGGAGTTTTAAAAATCCAGTTTAATCTTTTAAAATCCCTGAGTGATGTAATGCGAATCCAATAATTTGCTCAATAACCTATTTTGAAGAAGCATAACCTTCGCTTTGTAGTGATACTACTGATAAACACGCTTCATAAATCCAGAAATTCTAGAGATGCTGTCACTTTTGCTGAACTAATTCTTGCAAGACTGCTACTTGGTGTCCTCCATATATAAATAAAATCTGTCGCCAGTAATCCATAAAGTCCAGAGTTCCTCTCACCTTCTCTGAATTCATTCTTGCGGTACTGCTTGGTGTCCTCCATATATTAATAAAATTTGTCCAGTAATCCACAAATTCCAGAGTTCCTCTCACCTTCTCTGAATTCATTCTTACGGTACTGCTTGGTGTCCTCCATATATTAATAAAATTTGTCCAGTAATGCACAAATTCCAGAGTTCCTCTCACCTTCTCTAAATTCATTCTTGCGGTACTGTTTGGTGACTTCTATCTGGAACGTCTGAAACTCGCAGATGAACGAGGCGAGACGCGTGAGACTCTGGCGACCACTACCCCCGATCCCGATGAGGAGCATGTTGCCCCGTGGTTGGCGGATCACTCGAATCACCTTGGAAACTGCAACGTGAGAGAAAATAAGAATGTGTGGAAAAAAAAATAATAATATGTCAAGTTAGCTGATGTATTTATGTATTTATTTATAGGCCGATTACTGTCTATACTAGTAATCATTGCGTGAGCCATACTTGGCCCTATACAAAGCTAGCCTATTAATGTGGTTTACATGACAATTTATTTAGCCTCACTCAAATGTGGTGGGAGAAAACACTGGTTCCAAACAACTACAGAAAGCTACATATGTCGCACACTCCGCTAAGTATATGAATAGTTAATGGTTATTTATAATGAGATGACAGCATAACAGGGAGGTAAGCGACACAGAGCCATATAAAGAGCATCTGAAACACAGCAATCATCAGCGGGAAAAAGCCCTAACAGAACCACACAGCAAGGGCTATCCAGACCCCCCCCCCCCATGGGCTAAGGGTGCCCGAAAAACGCCACAGGTAGTATGTTGGTTAGAGCAGGTATTGAACCAGGCACCTCTGGATTCAAAGTCAAACGCTCTAACCACTACGCTAAATTCCCTAAGTAAGTTGATACAACTGAAATAAAATTATTATTTTCCACTTTGTTTATCAATTGTTAAATAAATATAGCATGATATTTCCACTTCAATTTATCAATATGATCACAAAAACATAGAGCTATGATTGCTTAGTCTTCACTCTGTTTCTCCAACTAGGCGATATATGTTTAAATATTTCAAATAAGCCAATATACTGGAGAGTTACCAGCGTATAAAATGTATAGATAAATTAATTCTTCCTGCGTTTTTTCATCCTTCCCTAGAGATATAAAAAAGGATCATTGATTACTGGCATTAAGTTAAATGCAAGAACATCATAGGTGGATCACAGTCCGATGAAGGATGCTTTTTATCGTAATTCACTTTTTGCCTTTGCAACAGAGAAACCTATTATACAGTGACAACTTTGATTATGATTTTTGTCACTCACTGTGCTGTATGGCATCCAGGAAGAGCACTAGATCGAGGTGCACCACCCCGGGGGTAGTGTTGTAGTCAGAGAGGTACTCTACCATCGTCTTCTTGAGTTTATCGAAGTCCGTAATGTCCTCATAGACATTCTCTGGGTGCAGGTAGTCTCCTGCATGAATGAAGACATACAGTGAAATATTTATAGTCATAAATTGTTAGTGCTAGTGGTGCAGTGGTTAGAAGCATTGCCTTTCAAGCGAGAGGTTGCAAGTTCGAACCTGCACAAACCGGGGATTTTTCCCACACCTTCCACGATAGGAAATGAGCAAGATTTTTGTGCTTGAATATTGAGAAAGATTCGTCGTGAAATGGATTATTATAAAAATATATTAGGGATGTAACAGGGCAATGTCGTACGTGCGACTGGCATTAAATTATAAAGCAGCACCAAAACCTCGCCTTTTCCCTTTTTTTAATGTCTTTGTAGTTGGTCTCTGGGTGCAGATAGCCAGCCTCCTGGGTGGGAGGAGATATAATTTCAATGAATTGGGTTAGTGATGTCTTCGTTGATGGGGTCTATGGTTGCAGGAAGTTATCTGTTTTATAACTGGTTTTCTGATCAGACGAATTCCTGTCCATTCCTTCTGCAGAACATGGGTACTGTTGCTCTATAGTAATATAGCATGTTAGATTCAGGACTGGTCAACCGGTTTACAGACACTGCAAAGTCACAGTCTAAGTTAAAGTTCAGAGTCACAAAAGCTGCACAACTAAAAATTAATTCTTTACCTCACCATTAAGTCAAAAATTAACAAGTTTAAAGTGATTAGCAGTTTGAATAAATAACATAGAAACCAATGCAGAGATCATGTTACTGAGAATATATACAGTGGCATTATTTTTTTATTCTCACTCAGACTATGCCAGTAAAAAGAACTTACTTTTCCAGTTTGTAGTACGTGAAAATGGGACCGAGTAGCCCTATCAGAATTGACAAATGTTCCAATATTAGAGCACAAAGCTAGTAAATTTCAATGGGTGAATTGAATTCATTCAGTTATTCTGTACAGTGATTAATTTGATACAATTTAGAATACTTAGTCATTTAATTATATAATAGAAAATAAGATTTTATTGTAATTATTATTATTAATTAGGGTTAGTGTTGTCTTTCTCTAATATATAAATAATTTATTTGACAATGACTGTTATTGTAAAATACATGAAATAGATAATATCTTATAGAGAAACAGGAATATGTAACTGAAATATGGCTAAAATATTCACAAAGAAAATATATGCATGTTAGAACAAGCTGGGATTAACCATTGGCTGTGCTGGCATTGCCTGCCCTTTACCCGTTACCTTGAGCTACCTTGGACTACTATTACAATGTCGCTGAAGCATTTATCCTTGTTATCATCCTTGTTATCATCCTTCTTAGTTCACATTGTGTTACATATTTACATTTAATTCGTCATAATTTAAAGTCCTCACCATAAGTATATTGTACAAGTTTATACTAGTGTAAAACCACCACTAGGCATTGAGGTACTCCACAAATTATACATACCTTCATTAGTTTATGTTTTTAGCTTGTAACATTGTAAAGTGTCGTCGACATCATCTTGTCTATATTGACCAAGGGATAATTTGGCACTGTAAATGAAGCTTTATTATCATTATTATTATTATTACCAAAGATTGGAGGAACCTTGTCTTTGCAGATGTTATGGTACGTTTGGTCGAACAGCGTCGCCAGTTTGTCGGTGAGAATAGCGATGAACGCTTCGTGGTCCTTCTCGTCGATGAGTCGGTCTGAGAAAACCCGGAAACATTCGTGGATCCACAGGCGCGTCATATCGTTCTTGGTGTCGTGGTAACTCTTGTTGGCTCGCAGCAGACCTTGAAAGACCTACGAGAAATATTTCAAATCTTCGGTCTTTTCAACGTATCGACTAGTCGGCATACGAGAAAGACCAATGATACACAAAATACAAAGGGCAATTATAAGTTTTAACTCAGTTAAGACTTTATCTTTTTGGATCATTAATCAAAAGTTTATGAAAGTTCACAAAATTGAAAAAATGAATCGTCTGAATTCATCTTTGGGCAGCCCTGGGACAACTGGTGTCGAGGAAGGAACTTATGTAAACTATTTATATACCTTAATAAAGCTTTTACTGGTGTAATGATTGAATTAATCTTATTGAGTGTAATGTTTTTGCTTTTGATAATTTCCCATAACCACGATATTGATAGTATAGAAAAATACAAAGGCAGTAACTTTTAAAATTCACCTGATGAAACATTCCTTGTATATGCAAAAGCTCGCGTTTCAATGAATTTTGGTTGGTCTGGTGCTACTTTTTGTTTTTTTCCCATAACCAATTTACGCCGATTCTAAAATACTGCGTTGGATATTCAAATTATCTAAACATGTCAACAAATTCTATTGGTTAGTTATTCCGGGACTTTCGCGGATCCTCCAAAGTTACCCAAAATAGCTATAAATATAAAGTCATAGTGTTACCTTAATGAAGTTTCATTAAGATCTAATCACGTAGTATATTATAACTATTATTGTGTTTAGCTGATTAATACAGTGTGATTGTTCCATCGGTATACACCTGTACAACAGACTCCCAATAGGAAAAACCGATATTCCAATAAGTTTTAGCAAACGTTTTGTTTTTACTAAATGTATAGTTACTATTACACAAGAAACAAGAATGAGTGATGAGAATGATGACATTAGGTTATAACGGTGGCAGACATGTAACCGATGGAGTTGACCGAGGCATCACTCACCTTAGATATGTCACGCAGGTTGAAGAGATAGTGAATGCGCGTGGGTGTGGGGAGAAAACGCGACACGACAGCGTTATACATGTCTATGGTGGCCTGCGTCATGATGTCACCAACGGGCTTCACCTCCTCCTCAAATTCTTGCAATTTCTGAGTGATCATCGAGCCAAAGATGCGCTTTATCTGGGATTCCTGGTAATGTTGTGTCAAACGTATAGTTATTTTAGCCCCATGAAGATAAAATTGAGGTCAAGTTTCGACTAAGTTCATCTCACGAGGATGCACAAAACAATGTGTGCCTCATACACAAAATAGAGACAAAACTTTTTAGAAAAGACTATAGTTTGAAAGGGGGAAAGCAGTCAGTCTCGTATGTGATAAAGGGAGGCAATCCATGTGGTGATAAAGGGAAGCAATCCAAATGAAGCCTTTCATGAGGAATATCCGATTTATTTATCATAAACTTGTGTGAAAATCATCTAAATAAATATGCTTTTAATTAAAATTAGGAAAACATACATATACAGTATTTACAATACAGTAGTACACTCCAATGACTTCTGTAAGAATAAAGTTTTACCAAGATCTAAATGATTTGCTACACCATTCTTAGACTGACTTTTGTGCTATCGAAATAAAGTACACTGCAAGCAGTAAAAACTGTTTCGGGGTTCAATTGAGGTCTAGCTAGCAAGCAGTAGTGACCCAGCAAATCAGAAGCCTTTCATTCTGAAAGTTTCAACTGAGTGTAAATTTTAGTATCATGTCATTCATTGGCTTAAGCAAATGCGAATTATGTGTTCCTTATGTTTGACCTTGCAAACGAGTAATTTTCCTAACAATGTTGTGTCAATGCACACAGGCCCGCACACACACCCACATATACCCACACACACCCACACACACCCACACACACCCACACAGACCCACACAGACACACACAGACACACACAGACACACATAGACACACATAGACCTAAAACACACACATAGACACAAACAAAACAATGTTCTGTGATGATTCAGCGTAGGGATGATTGTGCTGTAGACAGAATTAAGGCAGTTTGAAATGTCGGTGTCATCTGTAAGATTGGAAGTATTCATGAACTGCCAACCACCAAGCGGAGTCATCAAACCATGGCAAGACAGAATTAGTACTGGCAAGAACCAATTAGTACTTGCGCGCAATGTCCACTCAGCACTAGTCCTTTCCTTTGTATCTCGCGACGTCAAGTTAAGATCTATAAAAAGTTTATCACCACCCAAAGAACAAATTGTGGAATGCTCTTTCAATTTCATTGCACAGTAGACATCTCTCACGTCATTCAAGTCCCTCCTGAAGTACCTGAAGACATCTTTTTCAAGGGCTGTTACATCATGTATAATCTCGGTATGTACCTGGGGGAACGTCATGTTGATTAGGTTGAATCTGCTCTGAAGTCGACGCGAGATGACCATACGACCGCCTCCTGGGGGGCCCATAGCCACCAGCAACAACATGTCCTAGACACACAAATCATGCGTCTGCCATGTACATGTAGTTGGCGAAAGAAAACATGATACTGAATATTGTTTCTAATCACCCAGAAGAGCCGGGGGTGTTTGAGATAAAATAAAATTTAAATAAAAAGCATTATGAAATCTTGAAATAAATACACTCTTTCATTCATTCCCAGAAAAACTACTGTAGAATTCATACTTTAAATCTTATCACATGCTCATTTGTGTACAGACGATGAAATAATGCTAAGATGTCATTGATGCTATAGCATAGTGCACAATTATTGTTTTATATTGAAAAATATCGCAATTCCTCTACAGGGACACCATCTTCAATTGAAATTTGAAATTATATGTAATATAAGAAGGAAAAATTGCATGGTTTACAACACGACAGATGGCCTAGGGCTAGATCATTGGATTGGAATTCCAGATGACCATGGTTAAACCCCGGATTGTTGGATTGTGATTTCAACCCTGTCTGCCCATCGAGGCTCTGGGTAGTACCTGAATAGTGATATTACATGGTTTCTCTCTGAGGCGGCTGCGTTTTAAATGCTCTTTGGATGGTCTCTTCTGGTCTTTATGTCTGCCCTATCTTGTCATCTCGCTCTATATAATCATTACCTACATGACAGATTTGCCACTGAGCTAGATAGTCTGATGGCATTCTGGATCAGTTCAGCATTCCGGATCGTATGACGTAAGTAGATGAAGGTCGCGACTCAGTAATCATTTGTTATAACGATTCACTCACCATAAAAAATAACACAGACCATATACAGCAACATCGTATTAACCCCCAGTATAACCAGTACAAACAGCTGACATCAGATGACCCACAAATCGACTACTCCCATCCTATCACGACCCAACCATACAAGAAACAATCGCGCACCTTGATGTACTTCGTGGTTTGCTTCTGCCGATCGTACCAGAAGCCGTAGTCGAGCCAGAGTCGGATGAGTTCGAGCGGTGGCTGTGAGCCGAACGTGTCCTTCTCGGGCATGTTGAAGTCATCCATGAACGTGATGAGTTTCTTGCCCCCGATTGGCACGTATACGCCTTTCGTTCTCTTCTCGACGCGACTCTCGATGATGTCCTGGACATTGTTGGATGATGTCTGCAACAAATTCATGACAAGGTCATCTAACTCATATTATAAACTCCTCTGTACATATGCCGCTATATCTACCTTTATATTATACAGACAATCATACACAATTCACAAACTTAAATTCTCAAATCAAGACACATAATTCACAAACTTATACACATAATTCTCAAAGCGACACACATAATTTTTAAACTTAAACACGTAATTTTCAAACCCATACACAAAATTCACAAAACCCATACACATAATTCTCAAACCCATATGCATAATTCACAAAATCCATACACATAATTCACAAACTTATACACATAATTCTCAAAGCGATACACATAATTCTCAAACTTAAACATGTAATTCTCAAACCCATACACATAATTCACAAAACTCAAACACATAATTCACACTCTTATACACATAATTCAAAAACTTTTGCACATAATTAACAAATCAGTACACAAAATCCACGCATTGATACACAAACTTAGACACAATGCTGCGCTTGATGTTCTCACCTGGGCTGACATATTCACGGTAAGAATGCTGTACGTGGCTGAGTCAAGATGGGACACGGCGTTGTAAGCAATGGATGTTTTACCCGTGCCAACCGGGCCAACCAACATGATAGGGTGGAGGTTGTCTATGAGGTTGGACACTAGGTACTGGTAGCGTACGGTGTCCACTGTGGGTACGAGCAGCTTGTAGAAGGGCAGTCTGCAGCGGGTAAATGATGGTGACAATGTCAGTCATGGATGTCACAGTCAGCTGGAATTACCCAGCTGGTTGTTTACAAGCTAAGATATTAATAATTCATTTGTTTTTAAGGCCCTCTAATAACTAGTATGTCTCTGAAGTGCCTATGTACATTTCGTGTGATAACTAATTATATAGTATAACACAATAGACAGTACGTATAAGTTAAATCATAGCCTATCACAACCGTTAAATGAAATGAAATTCTATTTGATTTTTAGTGCCCTTCCAACATATAGCGATCAACGACACTTTACCAATTAACGGTTACTATAAGGAATACAGCATGTGGTAAAAACAATAAAATGATTAGCCTCAGTTAGAAGTGGCGGGAAAACACCGTGGTGAACAACCACCCTATCTGGCCATACAACTTCGTCTGTTGAGGCCACTGGTTCCAAATGCCTACAGACAGCCTACATATGTCGTACACTTTGCTAAATCCATGATAGTTGATGATTATTCACAATGCGATGATAAATTGATCAATAAATTAAGGCAAAGCATATAAAAGTTCTTACAAAGTGTATTAGGACCAAGATTGCATAAGCACTTCACAACCAAAACTCAGATGGCAGAAACATGCAGAAGCAAGGACAAAATTGTAAACCGAGACCAAGATGGCAGAAACTAAGACCAAGATTACAGAAACTAAGACCAAGATTGCAGAAACATTTAACAACCAAGACCAAGATTGGAGAAACATTCAACAACCAAGACCAAGATTGCAGAAAAATTCAACAACCAAGACCAAGATTGCAGAAACATTCAACAACCAAGACCAAGATTGCAGAAACATTCAACAACCAAGACCAAAATTGCTGAAACATTCAAAAACCAAGACCGAGATTGCAGAAACATTCAACAACCAAGACCAAGATTGCAGAAACATTCAACAACCAAGACCAAGATTGCAGAAACATTCAACAGCCAAGACCAAGATTGCAGAAACATTTAACAAAAAAGACCAAGATTGCAGAAACATTCAACAACCAAGACAAAGATTGCAGAAACATTTAACAAACTATTCTAAACAAGACAGACTCACGCTGGATTGTACTTCCAGCCATGCTTCAGTTTCTCCTCCCAATGGACCCAGGTCTTAGTTTTTGGATCCACGTAGTACTCATAGATCGTGTCCTTGTTCGGAAAAGTTCCTTCCATCTCGCGAACCTGGTTGTCCACTTTCTTACGACCATCCTCATCGACCGACGCAAATATCGACCAAAATATACAAAACTGGAAAAGCTGTTCGAGCATCCGGGAAAAGTTGTCTTGGTCACTTGGGTCGACCTGAGACATGAACCAAGGAGAGTCTTTATATTTAACTGAAGCAGATTTACAGATATTTACTTGTTACCTGTAGGTCATGGATTCATATCCCCCAAGAAGAAGGTTTTTTCTGCGCAGTTCTCTAGAGTTATTTATAATCACGCTGACTATGCCTATTCATGTTAAGAAAGGGACAAATACCCCTATGCAGAATGGTGCAGAAACTCAATCCATACACAACAATGTTGCTTGTGTCCCGAATGTCTCATCCACAGTCGAGATGAAAAATACTTTTTCCATGAAAAATGTCAAAAATTGTTTTGACCACAACCTGGGGTCTTCCGGAAAAGTCCAAATATATAGCCTCGAAATCTATAGGAACACATGGTTCAGTAAATATGTCTGAGAGGATATCGAGTAAGTTACTGAAAACACATGATTAAGCAGAAATGTCGAAGAATCTAGCTAAACTCAGGACACGTTATGAAGTATCTATCAACAAGGTCACTACAAACACATGATTGAGTTTGCATGTCCAAACGATGCAGCTAAACTCAAGCCACATGATTAAGTATTTCTATATTTAAGTATATAAGTCCAACAATCTATCAACACAATCGCTAAAATGTGATTGATGAAAAGGAAATATCTTTTCTAATCTAGTGAAATGCTATAAAGGAGACATGATATGCATCGCATACTTCAATAGGAAATATATTGAAAAATTTTATGAATTTGATGTGTTAGGTTACCAGAAGACATACACCATTCTCTTTCGTGGCGAGAGAATCGAACAGTTTACACAAGGATATCACGCCATTCATCTCCGATATTGGGATGAGCTCCGCACAGTTGAGTTTCTTGAACTCCAACATCGACTTGATGTATTTCTCAGTCAATCGTTTCAGTTCCTCCGCAATCGCCTGACACAAAGACACAAACAAAACCGCGATGAAATGAGAATGCAATCACAACAAGGGTTAAAAGTCGAATGCAAGCATAACGATTCTATTGTATGGTTTTTCATGTAAATAGACATGTGTCTAGAAATGCCACACAGCTGACTGGAAACTATATACGAAACTGAAGGCACAAAGTGAGATCTGTCTTGATAATAAGGATATGCAGAGGGAGTTACTTATTTGTGCGAATAATCTTATAGGAAAATTTAACCATTGCTTGGTGTCTGTTAAGCGGAGGCTATTCGTGGCTTACTGCACCAATATGTATAATGCGAATCTAGGGTAAATTACCACAGGTCAATCTATGATAAATCAAAGGTGGCCTACAACAAGGCCATTAGAATGTTTTTTTGTTTTACCCAAACGATTTAGTATCAGCGAGCAATGTTTGCATTAGTGTGTATCTGCTTTTGATGTTCTACAACATATTTCATGTTACTCCAGCAGATGTCGCTTTGAACGATCGCTGAACGGCCTTATGAATGTATGAGCTCCGACTTGTTATACATTTCTAGTATTTGAACAACTGAGCTACAGGGGCCAGCTTTCTCCTGTGCATTCAGATATTCAACACCGTTTTTTAGAATCACTAATGTTTAAAGTCCATATTTCATAGCCAGTGATATATACATAGCACAGTAGCAAGCATGATGATGGGCCATAAATTGATTGGATGATTTCTGCAGTGTTTTCCATATGTCTGTGATGGTAATAGAAGTAGCCAATGTGATTCTATGAATAGCTGGATATAAATGCACAGAAAAAACCTTTGGAAAGAAACTCATTTGGTAGAGCACGAAGACCGGTTATCTAAAGGTCGTGTGTTCGAGTCCCATCGGAGGTATAGGTTTTTTCCCTGTGTATTTCTCTCTTGAAACATGAGCTTTCGCACACAAGGAACGATCCATCAGGTTTATAACGATCAAGGAAGAAAGCATTTAATGTTTATACAAAAGCTTGTGTGTCGATAAATTTTTGTGAGTCTTAAAATGTGCTATCATTCAATTTTTTCCTATAAACATACGCGCCTAGCTCATACGGGTACATTTAGTATTAAATCGGAAATTGTTTAATTAGTTGAAGTGATAGAGGAATAAGTTAACGGAACAATCTCTTTTCATATAGACCTTGTTTTCTTGTCCCTCGAGCCAGGATGTGATGTAGGGCTGCCAGCCGAGGTTGTTGTAGTCACTATACACCATTCCACAACGAGATACGGTGGCTGGTGACGCTACTGCTAAATCTTCTACCTCAAACAGTAGAGACACCTGAAACCAGACTAACATTGTTAACTTTACACTGATAAAGTCCTCTACACCATTCCACAACGAGATACGGTGGCTGGTGATGCTACTGCTAAATCTTCTACCTCAAACAGTAGAGACACCTGAAACCAGACTAACATTGTTAACTTTACACTGATAAA
>WURV02154877.1:5332-16652 GCA_011762755.2 Epimenia babai
TCAGGATGTGCTTGCCTAGTCCCCAACGAGCCCTCCCGGCGCTAGGTCTCCTCCTCACTTGCATGTACACAGGTGAAGCAAAATCTCTCATTAAAAAGCAGTCGAGCGTAATTTTCTGAATTCGCGGGTTTGAAACGACCTGTCACTAGGCCCTTTTCTAACGACAATCAGCAGTCAGTGAATGAATAATTGTTCTACTTTTTTATCCTCAATGTTTGACAATTATGCATCAAAAGCGCCATTTCATAAGTGCCGAAGAGTAACTTGTTTACAATTAAAACAGTATACGACATGTATAGAGTTTTAACTTCTTCTGTGTGTAATTGCAAATAAAATCCCACATAATAAAATCCCACATAAAAATGTGACAGTTATATTATTTGTTTTAGATTGTATAATTCATCTCGGTCCATTCTGTATATGTCAGATTACAAATTACCTTTAAAATAATTTCTGGATATTATTCGATTTCAAAGGGAAGCAACTCGACCAGTACAGCCCTCAGCCACGAGAAACGACGTTCTACGATACAGAATCATCGACAGACTTGTTCACCGACCCGGAGAGCCTCATTCTGGCGATGGAGAGAGTCAGCGTTTTGTTTGACAGGTCGTCCGATGGTTCACATTGTTTAGCACGGCATCAGAGAGGGCACCGTTTAAAAACAACATATTACAGTGTGCCAAAAATTGGTTTACAGGAGTTTATATGACAAGGCACAACTGTTTTTTTGACCCAAAATTAGTAAATGTCCATCAATTTTCAATGATTACCTTATTATAGCTTTATTAATGTTTCCAAAAAAACTTAGCGACAAATTTTTCTACAACACTTAACGACAAATTTTTCTCAATATTCAAACCCGCAAATGTTGCTCATTTCCTGCGGTGGAAGGCGCGAAAAATATCTCCATTTGGTGCATATTCGAAGTTGTGACCTATCGCATCAAATGCCGCGTTTTAAGCACTGCACCACTGGCGCTGTAATTAATCCTGTTTCAGGATACGAAAAGGCACACCATACGAGGCGCAAGTCATTGCCCGAATTCTTCCTGCATTCCTCTCAGATTTTTTCCCTCCCCAGGACATCATGAATAAGGTCATTGGTGAGTTCATCTCGAATCAACAGCCGCACCCTCAACTCATCGCGAAAGTCGTCTTTCAGGTCGGTCGCTGATCTCTTCAGTAATGATTTCATCGAATTCACGTTAACCCCTTCTATGCTGGTACATTGTGTTGCTAGGCATATATTACAAGACATTTTTTAGTTCAGCAGGAAACGCGTTAATGTTATAGCTGGGTTGAATAAGGATCATGATTTTTGCAGTAATATTGCAACAAGAATGGATCACCGAGGATGTGTAAGAAGGAGGACAGAAAATTATATAAAGTTATGGCCTTCTGAATCAGGAAATACCCTTACAAAATGCATAGTAATATATCCCCTGCCACTCTAGAGAAGCCATTTCACAAAATTATCGTGATTTTCGCAGGTATTTAGCAATCTTCTGGGCACGCAGCAAAAAGGGGTCGTGCTCAACTGGGTCATGTTGTCCTTGTCCAACTTCACCCAACGCACGCCGGTTGCCATGGCGATTTGGAGCCTGACCTGTTTTTTCATTAGTGCATCATCCAACCCTTGGCAACGCGCTTTGTATCCTCCATCGACGAATCTAATCGCTCGCTTTCAAATCCCGCTTCATAACTACGTTTTATATAAATTTTTTCTCCTATTTATTGATAAAGTACAAAGTCTTATATATTGTATAACATTTTGATATCCCTTATCAGTCAGTCATCTCGAATACATGAAATAATTGTATCAACTTGCATGTAAATCAGATTTTTAAATCCAATATTTCACTTCAGGGGTACAACTTATATGAGCCAACTGCAGTTTCGGTCTCATAAATACACGTCGCGTATAAAATCTCCTGTTCAAAGCTGGGCGGCTGACTAGAAATTTTACTTAATATTTTGTCAATGTACTTCATTTTACAAACCTTCCTTAATTGAATATCAGATTCCCTCATGTGCTCTGCAGAATCGCGAAACTCGAAATCCTAGATCGACGTCTGTTTTTATTGGCTGCAAAAGATTTCTGGGGCCAGTTGACTGATGAAACGCAGAAGCGGTCATTCGTCTCAACATTCCAGTCCGTCTGCCAGACGGACTCTTTATACAGGGAGCTGGTTGCATTATTACCAACATGAGGTCGGCTGCATCCATTTCGACTATGTCATAACCCATCTCATCCCATATTGAGCCAATGTCTCGAAAAGTTCAACAAACTAATCACAAATTGGAGATCGCAACTGTCACATGGTGTATTTTTGTTCCGGAAAAACAGAAAAAAATTTGATATATTGAAAAAGAAGCACACTATACCATTTGATGCGTTCTTTTGTCCCATTTCCTTTTCCTATTGCCTTTCCAGTATATATATACCGTGTGTCACCACCCCTACAGTCATCACACCCGATGAAGTATACTTGTACACGAAGGCTTGCGTGTGTATGCAGCAATAGTCGGGGGATGAAGACGATGTCTCGGTCATTATTGATTGTTTACGAAGCTAGCGTAGCTGTCGTGGTAAACACGATGAACAGTCATACGCCACAGTCTGTAGAGACCGTAAAGTGTGAACAGACCACAGTCTGTAGAGACCGTAAAGTGTGAACAGACCACAGTCTGTGGAGACCGTAAAGTGTGAACAGACCACAGTCGGAACAGACCCTATAGTGTGAATAGGCTGCAAAGTATGCACAGACCATCAAGTGTTAATGGACGGTAAAGTATGAATAGACGTGTGAACAGACCAGACACATTAAAAAGGCAATAAGGTGTGAACAGACCATGTGCGCTAAAAATACCATGACCTGTGAACCGACTACATGCGCTTAAAAGACCATCATGCAAACAGACCACGTGCGCTAAGAAGACTGGAAAGTGTGAACAGACCACACGCATTAAAAAGACCATAAAGTGTGAACAGACCACACGCATTAAAAAGACCATAAAGTGTGAACAGACTATGTGCGCTAAAAAGACCATAGAGTGCAAACAGACCACATGCGCTAAAAAGACTAAAGTGTGAACAGACCAGACACATTGAAAAGACCATAAAGTTTGAACAGATTACGTGCGCTAAAAAGACGGTAAAGTGTGAACAAACCACACGCATCAAAAAGACCATAAAGTGTGAACAGACCACACAGTCTGAACAGATTATAAAGGGTAATGAACAGACCACACAGTCTCAACAGATCATAGGGTGAACAGTCCGCAAAGTCGAAACAGACCATAAAGTGTGAACAGACCACAAAATCTGAACAGAAAGTCATGTGACTTTTGCCAAACTTCAGCCTACATGTGTCACACACTTTGCTAAATCTCGTCGAGGTGATGTGTAGGTAAGGTGAGACGATGAGATGGAAGAGGGATAAGCACCATAAGAGATAGTACCATCAGCGTCTAAAACACATTCGTTATTCCCGGAGAAGTGCGTCTATAACATCCATCAGACATACCTACAGTAGACAGCTGATTATCGCCCCTTGTTTTCTCACCAACCATACTTCTCGCAACAAAATTCCTAAGTCCCAATTTCCTCCTTACTTTTTCATGCCATCATCTGCCACACCTCGATCTCCCGCAACCTCTGGGAGAATTTGACTAGACCCAATGGGAAAACCAGGGTCTACTGTATTTACTACCTGACTACATATAGCTGGAGTGGCATAATTACGTAAAATTATATATATATATATATATATAAATATGGACAATTTTACGAAACAAAATTATTTTTGGCATACCTGCTACAGCCCTTGTTCAACAAGCCATGGACAAGACGAATTCTAAAAACTTTTTCATAGGAATTGGCACGTTACACACATTCATGGTTGTCAAAGTGAAGAATTTTTTAAATGATGTTCCAATCAAACTCACCTTCGTACCACGAATTAGTTTATGGCAATAATCAAGAACGGCGTCATAAATATGCCTAGCTTTTATGTTGTGTTCTGTTTTAGAATTGTATCACATGCATTGCGTTATCGATGTTATTACTATTATCGTTTATATATAATTGTAATTAATTCTAATATGTAAATTAACTATGTATGCACTGTATTTAAGAAAAGGCATTTAAAAATAAAAAGTTACACTGCAAATAATTACAATTTCCTCGTATTTTATTATTTCATTTGTTTTTGTGCGTTGCAGCTTGAAAGAATTAACTTTTTAATTGACGATAATACGGCGTTGACAACAGAGAGTAGGAAAAGCTGACAAGAAATGCAGAGAAAAATCATATACGTATAGGTCCTGTGTTTCTTTGTATTTCTCTCCAGATATTCATAGAACCATATTGGCTACCCCCATTAACATCACAAAGTAGAAATTCAGTGTTGGATTTGCACCAGTATGTTAAGTTTGAATAGGATTAGTGAATTAATCACCGTATCGATTCAGAGGTATAGGTTTTTTCTGTGCATTTCTTTCCATCTATTTATAGAACCACATTGGCTAACCGCATTTACGATTACATTCATATAGAAAACACCGCAAAAATTAGCCAATCATTTCATAGCCCATCATCGTGCCTTGGAAAGATATCGGTGTCTGTCGCTGGCTATGACATACGGACTTTAAATGACAGTGGTTCTAAAAAAACTGTGTTAAATACTTAAATGCGCAGGAGAAAGCTTGCCCCTGTAGGTCATTTGGTAGAGCACTAGACCGGTTATCTGGAGGTCGTGGGTTCCAGTCCCATCAGCGGTACAGGTTTTTTCTGTGCGTTTCTTTCCACGTATCGTTTATAACATTCTGGTCACTGTCCCATCGGGCAATGCTCATTCGCGGTGCCCTCAGACACGCACTACGAGACCTCAGATAACGGACGGGTCGAGTGCATCGTGAGCTGCCTTCTTTAATACTCCCGGCTATTGCCAATCTTCATTCACCCCTACAGAGTGATAACTAGGTCATCCAGTATGCGCGTATGTATTTATAGGCTGATTATTAAGGTAATTATCTAGGCTATTTTCGGCCCTTCACACACAACGTCGGCGCAGTAACAAGTACAGTGAGCGACCACTAACGCTTAACATACACACTTTATCCACAATGTTACGGCAGAATTATTTAAAAGTAGTTTTAATTCATCTTCGCATTATTAAATTTACTCACCACGCAGACGTCTATCGTCGATATGCCGCTGTCAGAGGTTTTGTGTCTGCGCTGAATACGGCTGCCGTAAAAACACTTATTGTTAACCGCGTCTGGGAGCCGTGGCTAATACTTGCGGTCTATAAATGTACCACTTTCAATATGTCGCGGATGTTACACTTTATGTCTGCGGTTACATTTGTAACATTTTACCTTTGTTGCAAGTTACCTTCAGGTCTCAAGTGTCAGTAAGTAATGGATGCAGGTGAAATATTTTTCGGACTACCACCTATCGGCCTTTCTCACCACTTTCCGTAGCTATCAGCCAGACTCGAAATACGCGGCTATCACATCATGAACCGATATATAGATCGCTAGCTAATGTTTTGACTGCAGTTACTTAGCTTATTGATGGAAGGATGGCTCTGCCGAGCTTGCCTCGGATAAACAGAATTGTTGAATTTTCATGATGTACATGCGAACGCCTTTACTTCAGGAGTTCATTAATGATATAAAATAAGACGTCGGAAGAGCCTACTACCGGCAATGGGGAGGTGTTGATATCGCTACTCAGGTTTTCACAAATGTCAACAGCTTATAACGCCGTCTCGTGTTTTTGGCATAGGCAAATGATTAAGCCATATCGGAAAATGTGAAAAATACATAGGTAACATTTTTTCTGTTCTACTGAAATGAATATGGGCACTTATATGAAGTGCGCATCAGGGATTGTGACTTAGCATCCAAGGGGTGCACGTTCAAATCGTATACTCAACTATTATCAGACAGTGACCACGAAGAAAGCATATAGAAGGGAAACTCAGTTGCAAATATACAAATGGAGACAATAAGGCAAGACGAAAGGCAGAGATGGGAAGAAAACACAGATGTGTACAATAAAAGAGGTCGTGTTTACGCTAAGCCAAAAAGGTTCCTGTATTTTTTGGTGGATATGGGACAGGCACAAAAGTAATCTCGCGCAATATGCTGCATTCACATTTGGAGTCGACATACGAAAATATTCAATTCATATTAACCAACGCACTCATTTTGTATAATGGTGCGTCAGCATTAGTATTTACAATTTTAACGCTTATCGAGATCTTCAGTTATCCCGGCAAACATACCATCGTCTACGGCCTCTTTCTGGTTAAAGGAAACAAGGAAACAAATTTATTCCATCTTTATTCAACATGGAACTTATTAGTTTCTATAGTTTTATCATAATTATTAGTCGATAAAATCCAAGATGATTGGGGGTGCCGCCGCATAAGTTCACCTTTCTGGCACCTCCTTTAAACACATTTTCTAGGTGAATTTTTTTCTAAGGAAAGCAATCAGTTATTTTACTGTATTTATTTTAGTGTAGGAAACTTGATTTCAATTGCTGTACTACTTCTAGTTCTAGTGCGCCTATACTGTATTGTGCCTATACTTTACTGTGTTGAATGAATAAATGAATAAATAAATAAATAAATATGCACGCGGAAAGTGCGCATGCAGAGGGGAGTCGTAATCTCGGTGCTTCTCTGGATACTAGACCAGCCGCCAATTAATGCTCATACACTCCGTGTCGTTTCCATGGGTACTGTCCACAGTACTGTTTATAAAACACCTTCACAGGAGGGGAAGCAATCGAGTGGTGGAAGCACTGGACTCGTAATCAAAGGGTCGCGAGTTTGCAGCCGCTCATCAGACTCTTCCACGATAATCCCAAGCAAGTCATTAATCCTCGAGTTTTTTTCTACCTGACAATGGTCAAGTTCGAAGTTGAAAGGTTCTTTCCTTGTACAGGGTCTTATAAAGGGTCTTCTCTTATACCGTTTGACATTATAAACCATTAATGGAGAAATGATGAATGTACTTTATTATATTAATGTTACGAAAGGGAATTTAACAGCTGGATAACACTGCATACCATAAAAACATTCTGACGTGAATGGAGAACTTGATGGAGAACTTCTAAAATTTACCAGGTGACGAACTGGTTGTGGCTTCAGTCTATCTTCTAAAACCTACGATGTTTTCAATAACAAACAAAACAATCAAAACACTCAGACAAGATTTCAACTTTATTATATTAGACAGTCTTCTCCCGCTACACTTAAGTGTGGCAGAGTTTACTGCTTGTCCTTAAATACTATGTAGTTTACTGTGTATACTAATATATGATGTATTTGCCTGCGTATACGTACTAATATACGATGTGGTGTACTGCGTATAATAATATTTGATGTATTTTACTGTGTATACTAATTAATATACGATATGGTGTACTGTATATACTAATATTTGATGTATTTTACTGTATATACTAATTAATATACGATGTGGTGTACTGTATATACTAATATTTGATGTATTTTTCTGTATATACTAATTAATATACGATGTGGTGTACTGTATATACTAATATTTGATGTATTTTACTGTATATACTAATTAATATACGATATGGTGTACTGTATATACTAATATTTGATGTATTTTACTGTATATACTAATTTATATACGATATGGTGTACTGTGTATACTAATATTTGATGTATTTCACTGTATATACTAATGAATATACGATATGGTGTACTGTGTATCCTAGTATTTGATGTATTTTACTGTATATACTAATTAATATACGATATGGTGTACTGTGTATACTAATATTTGATGTATTTCACTGTATATACTAATTAATATACGATATGGTGTACTGTGTATACTAATATTTGATGTATTTTACTGTATATACTAATTAATATACGATATGGTGTATTGTGTATACTAATATTTGATGTATTTTACTGTATATACCAATTAATATACGATATGGTGTACTGTATATACTAATATTTGATGTTTTTTTTTCCTGCATATACTGATATACGATCTAGTTCACTGCGTATACTAGTATATGAAGTTTATCATATCGTTATCGGAGAAATGCGCTGAACAAAACTTTGTCTCCGCTGGAGCTTGACCACACGACCACAAAATCACCGGTCTGCTACATCTGAAGAGCGCTAGACTTGTTATCTAGCGATCGCGGGTTCGGAGCCCACCAGACCAATTTTTTCACTTTGCCTTTCGCTTAATTAACCACTCGCATTAAGTACCCTCATTATACAGATCTCATAAATCATAAACCAGTTCATGAACCACTTTATAAATCACTCCCATAAAGTACCTTCTATAAACCGCAATAAATGTTTCAGGAATAAGCGTTTGTAACTCGTTTGGTAAAGCACCAGGCAGGTTATCTACAGCGTCATAGTTCGGGTTCCAGAGGCCAGATTATTCGTGATCTCGGGATGACGTCTGATATCAACGATCTCAAAATCTTGAGATCACACGCCAAGATCTCGAACATAATATTTCATGTTTTATATCAATAAATTGTCCCCAAAATCCCCCGATTTCAGTTTTTTATGCAATTTTACAATCGCTGGGCCGCCATCTTTTCTATTTACGTTAGTCTAAGTGCGAGTGGGTCTACTTACGCGGCGATTTAGCTACTTAACATTCAGCTAGCCATGAAAACCCACAGTCAAAGATATTTTGCATATAATTAGTAAAACAATGTTGAAGTTTATATAAAAATGTGTTAAAAACTTACTATTACGCAAAAGTAACAAAAACGATTTGGCTTTCGCGAGCTGTAGTGTGGGCATTCTATAATATATAATTATATACGATGATCCGTGACTCATGACGTAATGTAAATCTCTGATTTGATCAAAATACCATTAAGTCACGAACGACCGATTGTATAAGTTGATTGTCCAGTGTTTATCCTATTTTATCGCTACGGTTATATTAGTGAAATACTTAAATACTCTAGTCTAATTGCTCAATGACCGGAGATATTTCTGGGTCATGATCTGGTTTATTATCTAGCTACTTTCGAATTTAGACATGACACATATCAATATGTCGTCTACCATTGTTTTCTGTCCTGATTCAGATCTCACGAGATCTCGATATCGTCAAAATATTGATCTCGAAATCTCGAGATCAAGAAATCGACGAGATTCGGATACTCTACTTGAAAACACGAATACCTATTAAGACCGCAACTAACACAATGTAGTTTGGTGATAAACTTTAGTTGATCAATGTATCCATCCACTTTGCTTTTGTAGTTCAGTGTTTCCATAATATACTGTATGCGATGGTAATCAGGATAGCCAATGTGGTTCTATAATTAGCTGGAAAGAAATGCACAGGAAAAAACCTATACCTATGATGGGACATGAACCCCCGACCCCCAGATAACCGGTCTGGTGCTCTACCAACTGAGCTACAGGGACGAGATTATTTATGTGCATTTAGGTATTTAACACCGTTTTATTAACTACTTATGTTTAAAGTCCGTATATCATAGCCGGCGAAATACACAGATATCTATAACAAGTATGCGATGTACTATAAATTGATTGGCTGATTTTTGCGGTGTATGCGATGGTAATTAGGATAGCCAATGTGGTTCTATAATTAGCTGGAGAGAAACGCAAAGGAAAAAACCTATACCCCAGATGGGACATGAACCCTACTGGAAAGCACGAATTTGTAGTTTAGTGTTTCCACAATAGTCACTCGAAAGTCATCAATGGCATGGTCAAGTCTCGAGAAATGCCAACTCACCGGTTTCAAGAGGTTTTTGTCTTTGATATCTGTATGATGACTGTCACATGTATGGTGTCTGGGTGGGTGATTTACATTATATTAGGGTGTTTAGTCCATTCAATAGCATAGATGGCCTTTTGTCAAGCAGTTGTATTTTTCTTCGAAGTCGTGTTTGATGACGTTCGGCCCAAAACATACATGTAGTAATATTATTTATCAATAATGCAAATATTACAGTATATGTTGAGAAAAGGAGAGTGTAAAACTACAAACAATTAAGGAGAAATTTAAAGCAGTTAGGAAGTTCTATGTTGAATTTATAGGATTTAGCATGACGTGCTCGTTTGAAAATCTAGGCGTCGTGAATAGTTAGGTGTTCCTTTAACGTAAGATCCGTTAGGTTACTTCCTGATCCTAGAAATCCATTTTTCTTTGTCGACTCATGCATTTGATTACCATTTTGTCCTGTCCTTTGAAATAATGAAGACCGCTAAAGTCACCTTGTCAAACTTGACATCCAACCCTGTGACAAACCCGCAAACATTTCGATCCGACAGAACTTGATCTTGCACGTGGGTTATCGCTTCCTCCCGTTTAGATGAACCAATAGATCAAACTATTGATTGTTTTTTCCCTCCGTTGGTAAGCCATATAGGGGAAGATCTTTCAACGGGATGTTTGGATTCGTGTTGTAGCTGATATAGGCATCGAGGTATTCACTCAGCGAGATAAGGCCATCGTGGTTTGTGTCGATGAGATGGAAGGCTCGGTCGATATGCGGCGTAGTGGCCTTTTCAACCGCTCTACAGTAAATTTTTAACTCATTTAAATCGATATAGCCATCTCCGTTTAAGTCTATGCATTCAAACGCGAGCGTAAGGCTCTTTTTGAGAAAATCAACCATGGCTTTCTGCTGAAGCAGCTTTTGCGTCTTCATAACATACTGCTCGCATGTCATTGTCTCATTTAGGTCTGCCCCAAGGTGTTCAACCCATGCGTCATGCGCCATCTGCATCATCTGTGTCAAAGATAATGTCCAGTTATATTGTATCACCTCTATCATCAAAAACAATAGATGTATCTATCTTTATGTCTATAGCATAACCAGTATCATAAATAACTACAGCGGTATCCATCTTTTTTCTTTTAGATCATCACTATCATCAAAACAAAAACAATAGTGAATTTTGTCGGACACTAACGTCAACAAATGTATTATTTTTAACCCCTGGTGTCCAGGATTGCTTTATTTGAGATGTAATAAGTAATAATATATCTAATATATCCATAGCATGAACAGGGGCAAACCTGATTGCGTTTCTCTATAGTTATCCTCGTCTCCTTCGCCATGTTATCTGTGATAATGTCAAAGTCTTTTTTCGTCCATAATCCATCGTTGTCGATGTCTACGAAGCGGAACTGCTGCTCCCACTTCTCTCGCAAAACCGGATGCACATCACATTCTTGATCGCTGAAACACTATCTTGTAGTTAGGATAAATGTCTTGCCCTAACATATGCTTCATA
>WURV02154888.1:0-16648 GCA_011762755.2 Epimenia babai
TGTAGCAGCTTTTGAATTAACTGAGATAAACAATTAAGATAGGGTTATGTATAATAACGATATTCCATGGGCAGGAATTAAGTAAACTTATACACAAAAGGTCCGTTGAAGGAAGAGGTGCAACTTTTTAATACAGTGTAACAATACAAACTTCAATACAGTGTAACAAGAATGAATCAAAGCGATGTATTAATAAAGTTTTGAGTGTACCTCTCAAAGTCAAGTAACAGAAATTGGAATTTTAAATAATGGCGGTACAAAAACGAGATACTGTATTTCACCACTACTTGTTACCTTGCGATGTGTATGCGCACAAGGCAAATCTCAGTGCATCCGTACCGCATTCAGGTATGCCGTCGGGGTAGTCTTCTTTCTATCGACATTTCGTATCATTTGTCAAATACACACAACAGTGACTAGTGGAAGAAAGCTTTTTTGGAAAGACAATGTTATGAACACTGCAGTAAAATGGATGCCGTGGGTGTAAGACTACCTCTATGTCAGCCCCTGGGGTGATAGAATGTGGCTTAGTGGCAAGGTCATTGGACCGAAGTCAAGAGGAACAAAGTTTGATCTGCGGTCAAATCAATAAATGAAATTTGGCGTTTTTTAGGCAAATGCCCAGGAAAATCCGGTATGCCGAGTAGCCGAACTGTTTTTGCTCATGAGCTGATTCCTTATCACATGAATGTGTTTGAGATGCTGATGACTCTGCTTCTCTCGGCTATCCTGACATCTGAGATGCTGATGACTCTGCTTCTCTCAGCTACCCTGACATCTGAGATGCTGATGACTCTGCTTCTCTCGGCTATCCTGACATCTGAGATGCTGATGACTCTGCTTCTCTCAGCTATCCTGACATCTTGAGATGCTGATGACTCTGCTTCTCTCAGCTACCCTGACATCCGAGATGCTGATGACTCTGCTTCTCTCAGCTATCCTGACATCTCCCTCATAAATTCAATTCGAGAGTGTGACACTAGTAGGATGCGTTGGAATTCTGGGCTAGTGAAATTGACGAACAAAAGTCAACAGGTCAACAGTCTTCCCATAGTTGGTGGTTTGCACTACAAGATGTTCCCTACCATAATAAACTATTTGCACGCCGTCGCTATAGCTACAGTCTAGATAACAGTAGCTTCGTTAATGGCTAATTAGGGGCCAGACAACGGATTGTTCTTAGACATTTCGTAGACACGTACATACGTAAATACATATATAATGTACACATATACGCATATAAATATGTACATACATACACACACATATATATACATATGCCTATACACACAAAAGTACATACATACATATATATATATATATATATACACACACGTACGTAAATATGTAAATATATATTATATACAAGCATGTAGAGATTTCAGTGAGACTAGAAAAGCCAAGAACCCCCTCACAAATTACAAATCTAGTAGTACCTCAACCACAGACCTGACCAGCTTTGGCGCGTGCAACCTCCTTTTCATCAAGGTTGCTGTTGTACAGCTGCTGGTGCAATCCCTGGGGTGCGTAACAAAGCGTACGCATGAAATCGTCAACGGTATCAAATAACAGATAAATTACAAAAAGAATGTAGGAAATGTTCTAGTCGGAATAACAAAGAGTTACTTATTATTATACTAGATAAATAGGCAAGTCAATGATACCTATATATATAATTTGATACAAATTTTATAAACAAATCTTGACTATTAAAAAAAATTTGAAAATACCAATTCTGGTTTATTGTGATAATTGATACCTTTACGATAAACGCACACACACACACACATATATATATTCTTTCAGTGAACTCGTACAAAGTAGTGGCTTTGTACAATCATTGATTAATTTATCGTCATAAATACATTAATGTCATGGTCACCTCCAGCGAGATGCCGTGGATGACATCGAGTGGGTCAATGACATTACCCAGAGACTTGCTCATCTTGCGCCCGTGGGCATCCCGTACCATCGCGTGGAGATATACCTACAATCATTCGTGCATCGGTTAACATACCGATTGTAAGTATGTGTATATACGCTCGTGTAAGCCATTATAGGGCCTTTGAATTGCTATTCTAGCGTTAAGCGTGTTGCATGGGTTACCCATACTCTCGTGGGTCTATTAAAGTTTAGAGGCTATTGCTAGAAAAATTGGGCATTCATCCATTCACATCACTCCCTGTATTAACCAGCACGAGGTCCTCCCATAACTCCAAGTGGACCAATGACCGAGCTACAAGTGGTTTAATGATTAGCATGGGGTCCTCCCGTAACTCCATGTGGACCAATGACCGAGCTACTAGTGGTTTAATGATTAGCACGGGGCCCGCCCACAGCCAAGTTCACTGATCTAACACCCAGGGTATTGGCTCTTTAAGAAATAATCCAGCTAATCTCTATGGCACTAACTCATCCCAAATGTTTATGGTGTCTATCTATGCATTGTGCACAAGCTAGTGGGTGCGCGCAGTGATCGAGTGAACAATGTGCCTCTATAGCTATTCATAACCATAGTAAGATAGAGGAAACCTTTTGAAAAATGCCGCATTTGAGAGAACACATACAAGTCACAATGTGTTAGAAATACTTTCCATTCAATATCAAGAATACAAATATCTACTGACTAGGGCATTTTGATCACATCTACGGACATAAGTAAAAAAGTAATTCAATTCGCTATATACTGTATATTACCTCCCCGCTCTGTCGTCATCTCATTGTACATAAACATGGACCTATCATAGACTTAGCGGAGTGTGCGACACATGTAGTTCATATGTAGACATTTAGAACCAGTGGCGTGAATGGAAAAAGGTCAATTGTCTGCCCAGACTTGGTGGGTTTTTCACACTAGGTGTATTTCCCCCACCCCTTATAAGTGTGGCTAATCAGATTGTCGTGTTAACCACATTAATAGGCTAGCTATGTAAAGGGCCAAGAATGGCCTATCACTTATTACTTCGGTAATCTGCCTATAAATACAATACAATTACATCATAAAAATCATTTATATACAAGGTAACTTTATTACATTATAAAGTAATTTATATACATGGTAACTTTATTACATCATAAAATCATTTATATAAAGGTAACTTTATTACATTATAAAATCATTTATGTACAAGGTAAGTTTATTACATCATAAAAGCCACTTTTCATCAATTAATATTCATCTAGCAATTAGTACCAACCAAATTGACAACATAAAAATTTATATACTGGCCTTGAAATCCTATTATAACCTCGCTCAAAGTCAGTTGACAAGTTTCCCGAGGTAAGGAAAAATGCAGTATTAATAAAACTTGAAGAATTATTATTCTTATATCAAATGTACTGTTTTACTATGGAATACTCGTATAAATTTCTGGCTTGAGTGGCCGATATTTACATATAACTCCTTGACAAGAGTTTCTTGAATCACAATTTCTCTGATCAGGAAGCCGATCTGCTGACATAATGTGGTAATTAATCTCATTTAGCTTTTTTATATATTGTATTAATATATATATCTTTATTGAATAATTTTGCCTGAACCTCCTTTGGTTCATAGGCTAGCAAAATACACTCACATCAGTTTCACCTTTAATAAATAAATATTAAATATACAAAGATAAATATGAATATTCCAGACCCTAAATTATACGTCAGTATAATCACTACAATACATTATAAAACACTACAATACATTACCAATACAAATTAAACATAATATAGAGAAATCATCTCGTACTACATTGGAAAAAAGCTTACCATAATTTGTCCATTGTTATATAAACTAAAATATCTATATTCAAAGCGGCTATATTGGAGTTATTATTTATAGCTCCACTGATGATGGTGCGTTTTTGCTGCAATGTTGGTTGGTTCGTCTGTTTATCAGTTAGCAAGTTTACCCAAAAAGTTACGACAACGTTCTCACAGAATCTTTTTGGAACTTTGTAAATGGGCCACGGATCAAATACTGTCCATTGTGATCAAGGTCACCTTCGATGTCTTGTTAAGGATTTGGTTGAACAATATGTGTGGAAATGAACTGCTATGATGGGTCTGCACTCAGTGAGTGTTTTCTTACGTAATCATGATGTTAATGGGGGTAGCCAGTCTGGTTTTCTGAATAGCTGGAGAGAAATGCAGAGAAAAAACCCTATACCTCTGATGGGACGGACTTCAAATATCAGTGGTGATGTAATCACCTTATTATCATACTGTATCCTAGATCTTACTGGATATTAGGAAGCTCATTAGTGGCATAGTGCTTATTTATATGCGTTATTTTCTAATGATGCTTTGGCCATATCACTGTTTCTAAATAGTATATTTATTGATGGTAAGTGTGTTAGCCATCGATGCTATTACTGCACTTTAAATCAAATATATTTCATTTCATTCGTTTCATCCTTTGTATGTTTATCTCCCTTGCCTTATTCCTGACTTGCGTTTACAGAAAGAGTTCTCGCTCTACTTCACATACCGTGCTAAATGCGAGGTGCGTCACATCCATAGTTATTGACTAATTGTGTATATTGGCCATCAGTATCACCTTCTACTAAATCATAGCGTCTCAAGTTCCATGATTGCACGATTTATTCCACCAATCTATATAACGTCTCGGTGGATAGTTCACGTCGTTTGTGAGCTAAGATTCTCCAATCTGTGTAGTCTAAACAGTAGCACCAATGTGATATTGTGACATTTATTAATTCAGTTTGCAATGAATCGCTAAAGGATATTAACACAAAAATTTATTCACCGCGTGTAATTTTCATCAACAGCAGTATTTTTATAAAAAAGTATCTTTTCCCCATAGTTCCAGCGACCTTGACCTGCGAATGCTTTGTTCCAGTTTGCGGAGGACCGGATCTATCGACACCTTGAGCCAGCGTTGGCGTTTCAACTCGAGATCAACCGCATGAGGAACTTTGACCTGGAAGTGATCCCAGTGACCAATCACAAAATGCACCTTTACCTCGGCAAGGCTAAGGTGCATCCAATGTCCCCTCGGCATCTCTAGATGTTCACTAATTACAAATTACCGTATATACTCACTTACAAGACGACCTTTTTTCACCAAAAACCTAGATTCAAAGTGGGTTTTTTCAAATATTCAGCTCGTAATCTATTTACTACGATCGGGTGTTATGATGACTATGTCATATGATGACCACATGTTATGTTGATGTTATGTTATGATGCGTACGTGTTATGGTGATATGTATTATGCTGGCCGTGTGTTATGATGACCGTGTCTTATGATGACCACATGTTATGATAATTGTGTTATGGATCATGTTATGTTATGATGATTGTGTTATGGAGAATATCTGTTATTGTGGCTGCGTGTTATGCTGGTCGTGTGTTATGCTGGTTGCGTGTTATGGTGGCTGTGTGTTATGCTGGCCATGTGTTATGACAGCGACATGTTAAGACGATTACATGTTATGATGACCAGTTCGTATTATGGTGATGACTGCATATTTGATGACCATCATGTGTTAACAGTACCGCTCATTATGATGACCGCAGGTTATGATACCCCCCGTCAATACTCTGTCTTGATTGGCTTTTCAGCAAGTATCCAGGAATCAAGAGGTCACTGACTATCGGTTCTTTGTGCGCGTACTGATACGTCACAATGACCTCGTTACCAAGGTGATTGCTATTAAAAGAGTACTTCAGTAGTTAATCAATCATTCACTATGATGCAATTTTAATTGGCTCAGGTAGGACCACGGACTGACCACATCATGTGCTTTACGCGGGTTATGTAGTTTAGGTAATGAGGTTGTCAGTGGTCATAAAATTCTTCCTGCTGGTTTGCTGGTCTTCTCATGATTTGTATTGTGTAAAGTTACTGGTCACTGGTGCTACATTACATACGACCACTGGTCACAAGTGAACCTTATGTACAGTCACTGGTCACTGGTGCCACATTACATATGGCCACTGGTCACTAGTGAACATTATGTACAGTCACTGGTCACTGGTGCCACATTATGTACAGCCACTGGTCACTGGTGCCACATTACATATGGCCACTGGTCAATAGTGAACATTATGTACGGTCACTGGTGCCACATCACATACAACCACTGGTCACTAATGAAAATTATGTACTGTCACTGGTGACATTACATACAGTCATTGGTGCCACATTAGGTACAGCCACTATTCACTGATGCTATATTATCTAGAGTCACTGGTCACCGTATCCACGTTATGTTTGACCACTCGTGTAATTTCTTCAGGAAGCTTCGTTCGAGTACATTAAGCATGAGGCTGAACGTACACTGCTGCAGGTCATGGATGCCCTGGAGGTCGCCTTCTCTCATCCTGATGTCAGTTATGTCACCCTCTACTCAGCTCGTTGATATATTCAATGCACTTTCCTGATGGATGTTATCAACTTTACATCTATATATATATATATATATATATATATATAGAGGATTAAAGGATTAGTGAACAAAAGCTATTAAAGATAGACCTAAATATTATGAATAATAATAAGCATAGATGAAAACATGTGCGTACTTACCAGCAGATGCTTGATAGCTGATGTGCATGTCATAATTTGTTTGGACGTGATTATTAGCTCACGTGACCTTATGCTCAGTGAGCTTTTCTGATTGGAGTTCGTCCGTCGTCTATCCATCCGATGTTAACATTTTCTTAAAAATCTTCTCGCTTATCGCAGAGAGGTCTGCCATTTGGCAGATATTGTCCTTGGGTTGGTCTCTTCTAGATTTGTTCATAGTATTGTCATCGCAGCAAGGGAAGGTGACTTATTATGCCGATGTTCCTATTTTTTCTTGAAAAATCTCAAGAACCACTTATGGCTGGTCTGCTATTCGGCAGATATTGTCCTTGGGTTGGTGTTCTTTAATTTTGGTCATCATATTGTCATGGCAGTAAGGGGAGGGAACTTGTGTCGCTGTTTATATTTTTACTTGAAAAATCTTTTTCCCCAACTATCCTTCATCTCTGAGGTCTGCCATTGGGCAGATATTGTCCTTGGGTTAGTATCTTTCAGATTTTTTTCCAGCGTCTCATCATGGGAGCAAAGGGGCATACTTTCTATCGACTTTTTTATTTAAAAATCTTTTTTCTCCCATGTCCGCTCAGTCTACCATTTGGCATAAATTGTCTGTGTGGGTCTCATTCAGATTTGATTAGGGCATCTCTATTTAGACAATTAGGGGTGATTTCAGCCAAGGTTTATCCACAAATCCATATTTTTTGTTTCGGTATCACAATGGGTATTTTCAGGTCTCTTTGGCCTCTTGTTTTTGATGTCTGGCCATCTCCTTATTGTCTTCTTGTTCAAGATGGCCTCCTTGGCCATTTGTTCTGACTTCCTCTTTTCAGATGAGCGTCTTGAGGCCCCTTTGCCTCTTGTTTTAATGTTTAGGTTGTCAAGTATTTTTACCTAACCACAAAATTATGAACAAATGTAGTTTCGAGCAACACTGTCATTTGCCCTCTGTACTATGGTAAGATCTGCTTTTGTGTTCTGTTTTGCTAGTCAAAGAGAACTGACTACAATCACATGTTTCTCAACTTCGCCCCCACCTTGACAGTCAGCGACCCTAGCACGGTATGTTAAACCACACACTGATATATCTGATTACATACACCCAATCTGTCATATTACTCAGATATATCAGACCATATGCACCAATATGTCAGATGACATGCGCATATATTGGACTACTTATACTGATATGTCAAACCGCAGATATTAGTCTGTTCATTTTAGTGAGATATTCATTAAATTTGAATCAGGCATCGTCATCGGAGCTGTTGAGTGATCGAGTACTCCGTTTCCATGTATTGCTGGATACGAAATTTATCGCTTCCTAACACATAAATCATAGCTGCGACGACAGTTAGCATGATTACATATTCACTTTACCAACTTACCTGACTCGGGGGGTCAAAGGCATCACTTTTAACCCTTAGCACACCGACCCCTGTATATCACATTACTATAGGAATATACATCTGTGAAAACAGAGAATTAAAGGGTTAAATGCACGCGTAAACAACATAAGAATGCGTTCGTGTACCGTCGCAGTTGTTGGATGCGGTCCGCTCGATGGTCCTGCGCTACGGCAGCCGGCTGATCCAGCTGAGAGTGCGGCACGCCGAGCTGCGTTTTGTCCTCAAGTTAGATTCGATCTAAATACATTTCGTCATTTCCTTATCGAAGCAATAGTACGTCAATAAATGTGCTTTATACCATGATCTTCGATTCTAATTCTGAAAGTTCAGATATTAAGATATTCACGTGGAGTGATGGTCGGCTGTGACAGCTCAATTTATACTTACAAATGCCAATTTTATGTTCTTGACAGATTTGCTATATCTCATTTTATTCAACTGAATACTTAGTTCATACCGGACGGTGTAAAGCTTAAAAAATTTTTTAGATATTTTCTCCATAGATCTTAGATACAGTGTATCGTAAATTATATATATTATTTTGTGTACTCACTTTGTGTGAATTAGTAAATGTGAATTATGTACTGTAAATAGCTATAACTAACTATATATATATATATATAGAAGGCATGTTTTGACTGACAGCTAGATCATCTTGAGGTTAAGCAAGGTTTATAGTGATAACTTCATGCGACATGTATGAGGGACATCTTGACTGACAGCGAGGTTAAGCTACATTCATAGTATTAGCTTGATGCCATGTGTATAAAGGACCTTTTGATTGACAGTTTGATCAGGTTGAGGTTAAGCAATGTTTATAGTGAGAGCTAGATGCTATGTGTATGTGGGACATCCTGACTGACAGCTTGATCTTATCGTGGTTATGCAACATTTATCGCTACAGCTTGTCGCATGCATATAAGGCAGGTCTTCACTGACAGCCTAATTATACAGACATTAAGCTAAGAGTTACGATGTGACTGAGCGAGCTGGGTCATTTACAGACCGAGTCCCCAAGAGGAGAGCAAGCCCATTCGTTTCTTCATCTCGAATGAGAGCGGCTACCTGCTTGATATAACGATGTACTACGAGTCCATTGATCCCGAATCTGGGAAGGTACGCTCGCTATTTTGACATGAATGTGTCCCCCCCCTCGGAGGACATCGCCTAGATCAATAAATAGATAAAGAGTTGAGAGTTATTGAAAGGTTACCTACGCCGTTATTGAATTTTATTACTAGATAAAATTGCTTTATTCAATCTCACCTGATCAGATTTAATACTAGTGGGAAGCAGTTAGTCGAGTGGTGAGAGCACTGGGCTTGTTAGTGAGCAAAGGACTGGACCCTTAAGCGAAAGTTTGCGGGTTAAATACTGTCCGCTGGCTGACTTTTCTGTGATGATCCGCGGCAAGTCATTTAAGGAAAACTGCCTTTAAAATGGACAGACGCTTGATATCTTCTTTGACGGTTGATATGCGAATATCAAAGGTATTGTCTCTGAGCTGAATAAGAGCCTTCATTGGCTCATACTCGTGGTTTATGAATGTTCTAGTGTACCTTTTTAGTGACTATGTCATGTGACTGTCAACCAGTTCCTTCTCTCTGATTTGATTTAATGAACACTGCATTGGCCCGCGAACCAGGAGGTGAAGTGTTCTCACCTCAAGCAATCCCAATTGTGTATTCCCGTTGTATCCTGGGCAAGATACTTTGTCCCAGTTGCTCAGGTCGACTTAGCCTTAAGTAAATACAAGTGAAAATAATTTGTTGCAACAAGAATTAATATAGACTAGGAGACTAAATTTGCGAGGGGCTTTCTGGTGCCTGTTTGAGAACTGCCTTCCCTAACGATATTTGTAACGACGTCAAGTGTCATTTGGCAAGCTGTGCAAGTGGCTTTAAAGTACAGTATAGTTTTGATAGTGTGGGAGGGGGACTATAAATCAATAGAATTTCATATCATTTCATATAACTGTTGTGTTAGGCTATGATTTAACTTATATGGACTTACTATTGTGTTACCAATATAGTTATTATACGAAATGTACATAGGCGCCTTAGAGACATACTAGTTATTAGGGCGCCTCCAATACAATGTATTATTGTTATTATTATTATCATTATAAATGTCACACTTTTACTTTTACAGCTCTTTTTCTTTTAGCGGACCAGAACACAACAGGACTTATATACACATCTTTCCCATAACAGAAGACAGTGTAATTTTGTTCTTTACATTCGTCCGTACTGATGTCACTTATCGCGGGACTTTACAAAAACCTCGCATAAACGTAGAATTTCTCAACGTAACGTTAATGCATGATCCAGGGAATGTTCCAAACCCTCGGGAGCAAACCCGGACCGCTTCATGGCCTGGTAAATAGCTCACCGTATGTGACGAAAGATCATCTCCAGCTCAAGCGTTTCCAGGCCGAGTCGATGGGCACGACGTATGTCTACGATTACCCGGAACTCATTCGTCAGGTACACAAGACAATATGGGTCACCCTTTAATGGTTTTATGGTGAGTTAGGCACCCATAGCAAATACTGGAAGCTTTTTTTGGTTAGATGGTATATGGAATGAATTTGAAAGTATATCGTGGACCATGGTTGGGGGTAAACGTGGCTTTCCTCGGCGGGTGCAGCCAGTCATGTTTGGATATGAAACCCTTTATGACCTAAAGGTCAAGAGACTAGTCATCTAAGTGAGTCAAGTTGTTACATACACAAATTAATAGTTATATAACAGCAGATGAGCTATGTCATGAAGGTTATGATAAAATTATATAAAATCCTACACTGACTATAACTGAGTATTGATACTGTCAAATTGATATAACATGAAATAAAAATCACATATCTTGTTTACATGCAGTGTTTCAGCATGTTTCCAAAACATTGAAAGTGTTACTGCGTGTTACTGTGTTCCTCACCTCATTTAGCCCCCCTCCAGATCTGCTGTCACGATGAATTAGCCTTTGTTGAGAACCAACTACAACTACTGTGAAAGACACAGTGACAGGCAGAATTTAAAACTCAAATTAGTTATGTTTTAAATGTTTGTTAACTCCAACACTAAATGTCCCAAGCGAAGTCAAGTTTATATATGATATGGTGCCTCTTGAGGATAACGCAAATAACTTGCGTTACCAAAATAAAGATGTAGATATGGTTTACGCATTTATTAGTATGACACCATTGAGGCACTTGTGATATTTTTGTTAGTATGGACTCATCTATACACTGCTGACACATCTGTGAGTATGGTATTATCTACATGCTGGTGACATCTATCGGTATGACTTAATCATACACTGATGACACGTCCGTCAGTATTGCATCAATCATTCATACACTGGTGACATCGGTTAGTATTGCATCATTCATACACTGTTGAGATCTGTAAGTATTGCATCATTCATACACTGTTGAGATCTGTAAGTATTGCATCATTCATACACTGGTGACATCTGTCAGTATTGCATCATTCATGCACTGGTGACATCTGTTAGTATTGCATCATTCATACACTGGTGACATCTGTCAGTATTGCATCATTCATACACTGGCAACATCTGTTAGTATTGCATCATTCATACACTGGTGACATCTGTCGGTATTGCATCATCCATACACTGGTGACATCTGTTAGTATTGCATCATTCATACACTGATGACATCTGTTAGTATTGCATCAATCATTCATACACTGGTGACATCTGTCAGTATTGCATCATTCATACACTGCTGACATCTGTTAGAATTGCATCATTCATACACTGGTGACATCTGTTAGTATTGCATCGTTCATACACTAGTAACATCTGTTAGTATTGCATCGTTCATACACTGGTGACATCTGTTAGTATTGCATCGTTCATACACTAGTAACATCTGTTAGTATTGCATCATTCATACACTGCTGACATCTGTTAGAATTGCATCATTCATACACTAGTAACATCTGTTAGTATTGCATCGTTCATACACTAGCGACATCCGTTAGTATTGCATCATTCATACACTGGTAACATCTGTTAGTATTGCATCGTTCATACACTGGTGACATCTGTTAGTATTGCATCATTCATACACTGGTAACATCTGTTAGTATTGCATCATTCATACAGCGATGACACATCCGCTTGTATGCTATCATCCAGGCACTAGAAAAGCTCTGGAACCTACACATTGCTCGTATGAAGCAAGAACAGCATACAATACCAGAGAATATGGTGTCCTCGATCGAGCTCGTTCTCGGCCACAGCCAGCAGATCACCGAACAGAACCGACTGGCGGGGGAGAATGAGGTAACAATGACCAGTTCCCACAACACGAGTCATCATAAAGTTGTGCCAATATTGAAAGTTATGGAAGTTCCTCAAATAACGTTAAACTTGTTGTTTAATAAATTTAATTACTTTCAATTCTCAAATTACAATTCGTTTCATAGCAAGTGTTATGTAGTAGTACTATGTATTATTATTGTTGATGTACTTGCAAGCTCACCTGAGTAGTACTCTGTATTATTACCATGGATGTACTTGGAAGCTCACCTGAGTAGTACTCTGTATCATTACCATGGATGTACTTGCAAGCTCACATGAGTAGTACTATGCATTATTATCGTTGATGTACTTGCAAGCTCACCTGAGTAGTACTATGTATTATTATGGTTGATGTACTTGCAAGCTCACCTGAGTAGTACTATGTAGTATTACCATGGATGTACTTGCAAGCTCACCTGAGTAGTACTATGTATCATTATCGTTGATGTACTTGCAAGCTCACCTATACTTGCCTCGATGATGCAACAGTCTGATATTGTATGTGCCATTTCTTCTGCGAGCTTCATAATGTCGTCCGCTAGACAGGGGGATATTGGCATCTCTTGAATTTTGACTGAATCCAAATGCGACCTGCAACAGTGCAATTTCAGTGTGAAACGACATGGTATAACGATAGTTGTACTGGTAACTGCCCAGTTAATTCTCAACGATGCAGTGTATTAAACCATCATGTCATGCTTATTATTTGGTTCGGAGATGGCTAACATAATTGTCTCTGAATATGAATTTTTTTAAAGTTTTATTTTCTCTCTCTGGTTCATCTTGTACATTTTTATGTCCAACTGAATGAATGAAAAGTTCCATTATTGGCTAAAAATTGAAACTAGCAGCAGTAAGCTATACTCAAGTAACACATTATTTACCTAGAAATGAACATCACCTTTTCTATAACTAGACGTAGAAAGGTGCCATATTGTTTTCGCTATATCGTAGTGTACATTAAGTGGAGGTAACCTCGAAACCTCCAGATTCTCAGACGCATTAAAATACATTATATATAGCATTTACACAGACTATTATAAAGAAAGCATCCATCGTGTCATAGAAAATGACAGGTGTGGTTTGGTGATATCGCTGCTGCTGCGTCTAATTGTCATCTGCTGTAATTTTCCCCTCACCTACGATGGTTTTTCTACATTGCATTAGTGGACACATTCGGTCTTCAGTGCCAATTTACATCTAAATTAACAACTTCTCGTAATAGTTCAACATGCCAAGATATAATGACTATCTATGATTAACAAGTCCATCAATATACTTTATACCTTCGTAAAGTATATCAGTAATTCGCACATTTTGCACCTGCCATTTCAGTCATCAAGTCATGTCTCAGATTTTTTCCCCTATGACAAGGCCACCCAATGGCAACTTCAACCTTTAGACTCCGAAACTGTAGTTGTCCTCAAGGTCTCCTGCGCATGATAAACTTGATTTGGGAACCATCTCAAATTTTTTCTATCACATTTTCTTGACTCTTCCTGTTTGATATTTGTTGAATATTTTTGTTCTCCTACTTTGTTATTTTTGTACTTTTTTTGTCATTTCATGTTTGATTTCATATCTACCAGAATGCCAACATGAAATTGGGCTGAAATAAACCAAGCCAACGTATACAGTTGGTCATAACTCTGGATTGGGTCAACCAAACAAAAAATACAGTCTGATTTGCCAACTATCACTCCACATTTTGACCAAATATAAAGTGTGACGTCATACACATCTTGTAAGCCATTGTTATGCCGCCCTATAGTGCAGAAGATCTCGCATTAATGAAGAATTATCGATTAGAGCATTCATTAGTATTCAGCACTTTTTGACGTTTAAAAGTATTCGAATGAAGGTCTAATTTGCTGATAGGCGCACTGTTGACCTTTTAATGTCGTTGTCTCCTTCGAATTCTCGGGGACTTTTATGAGTACCGGGGCTATCGTCTTGACTGAGTATTATTTCAGACACCTGTTCGATATTTTCTACTATTCTTGCAGTTCTTTTCTGACCTGAACCTGGTACACGATCAGTTGTACCTGTCATGTCAACTTTCCTTATGACATGATCCACGCCACTTTTCATCCAATTCTTAGTAGGAAACTCTGTTACTAATCTTCTTGCAGAACATCCCTCTAATCAACCATTCTATATTAATGCGAGATCTTCTGCACTATAGGACGGCGTAACAATGGCTGACAAGATGAAGAAACAGCCTACAAGATGAGCCAACTTTGGTCAAAAGTGAACACTTGTCATGGATACCATACACGAATATTAGTGATGCCACACATTTGTGTGTGTGACATCACACTTCTGACTGCATTTTTTTAATTGGTTTGCCCAATCCATAGTTCTGACCAATTTTATACCTTGGCTTGGATTATTTTTGCCCACTTTGTATGTCATCTAGTTCCTTCAACCATGATTGTTGATATATATATATATATATATATATATATATGAATTATATGCTGCAGAATTTAAATGCCTAAATATGCCTATAATCTATTATACTATATGTAGTTAGTGACCTACTGCCTGTATATAAAACAAGCGAACAAGCCACTAGCTGGACTGTAGTTTAGAAAGAAACTGGGCAATTAGTTCGACGGCAGTTTTCTTGTACCTGCATAGACAACATGAATGCTTTTCGTGACTGTTTGCAGCTGTTAACCACTGCTTGGATGTCCTCTCAGTTATCTAACATTCTCGGGTGCTTCAGGGTCAGAGTTCATTCATGATCACTCCGCTGGAGAACACTCACCCTCTCATTATATTTATCAACCCTAAAAGCGGAGGCAAGCAAGGCGCTCGGCTTCTGAGAAAGTTCCAATATCTAATGAACCCTCGCCAAGTCTATAATCTCATCAAGGATGGACCATTAGAGGGGCACGTATTTATATCTGACATTTGTATACACTGACATACATCGACACTTTAGCCCTACCACTCTGTTGTCACAGAAATGTATTGCTATAGTAATGTGATGTACTGTTTGTACGTGTCAGTCTGGTAATGAGCCTAATGTCAGTCTAATGTAAGTTGATGCAAATTGCAGCTCTGTAATAGGTGCTAAGTTTGTATATATTTAGGCACATATACAGACAAAATTCTTGATGTAGTATAATTAGTTTATAGTATATATTTTCTATATTTGATATTTTTTGTACATATATTCGCTATAAATTTTTTGTAATATGTATACATAACTTATCATTGCCGTGTGTCATTTATTATCTGCTCATCTGAGCTTATGCTCGGTGAGCTTTTCTAATCGGAGTTTGTCCGTCATCCGTCCGTCCATCCATCCATCCATCCGATGTTAACATTTTCTTAAAAAATCTTCTCAAAAACCGCTTATTGCAGAGGTCTGCCATTTGGCAGATATTGTCCTAGGGATGGTATCTGCTACATTTGTTCATGGTATCGTCATCGCAGCTAGGGGAAGTAACTTCTGCCAATGTTCCTATTTTTTCTTAAAAAATCTTCTCAAGAACCGCTTATCGCAGCGGTCTGTTATCTGGCAGATATTGTCCTTGGGGTGGTCTCTTTCAGATTTGTTCACGGTATCGTCATCCCAGCTAGAGGAAGTAACTTCTGCCGATGTTCATATTTTTTTCTTCTCAAGGACCGCTTACCGCAGAGGTCTGCCATTTTGTAGATATTGTCATAGGGCTGGTCTCTTCTAGATTTGTTTATGGTATCATCATTGCAGCTAGGGGAAGTAACTTCTGCTGATGTTCGTATTTTTCCTTAAAAAATCTTCTTCTCGAGAACCTCTTATCGCAGAGGTCTGTTATTTGGCAGATATTGTGCTTCTGGTGGTCTCTTCTAGATTTGTTCATGGTATTGTCATTGCAGCTAGGGGAAGTAACTTGTGCCAATGTTCGTATTTTTTCTTTAAAAAATTCAAAAAGTCTCAAACACTGCTTATTGAAGTATCGCAATGAGTATTGTCGAGTCTCTGGCCTCTTGTCTTGTTGTAGTGTCATAATGGGTATTGTCGGGTCTTTTTGGCTTCTTGTATTGTTTCGGTATCATAATGAGTATTGTCAGGTCCCTGTGGCCTCTTGTCTTGTTTTACTGTCATAATGAGTATTGTCGGGTCTCTTTGACCTCTTTTCTTGTTTCAGTATTGTAATGGGTATTGTCACATCCCTTTGGCCTCTTGTCTTTTTTCAGTATCATAATCGGTATTGTCGGGATTCTCTGGCGTATTGTTTATTTTTATTAGCTCACCTGAGCATATGCTCGGTGAGCTTTTCTAATCGGAGTTCGTCCGTCGTCCGTCCGTCCGTCCGTCCGTCCGATGTTAACATTTTCTTAAAAAATCTTCTTCTCAAAAACCGCTTATCGCAGA
>WURV02154899.1:0-35784 GCA_011762755.2 Epimenia babai
GTTAATGTAGGTCGGGCCGGTCTGATGAATGGCTTTGAAAACAAATATAAGCACCTTGTACATAATACGATGTGTAACTGGTAGCCAGTGGAGATTAATACGATTACCTAGCTCATCATTGTTTTACCTATTTTTGCTGGACTACTATATAGTGAATGTCAGTGTGTTTTGGCCTAATGTCCATCTTGACAAAGTTATTACATGGTACCTCTTTGACTGTATTCGCTATTGTGGACACTGGACTCCAGTAAATTAAACCGCTCAAGAGGGCGAGGCTTACGATCATTGTAGGAATAACTTACCCTAATTTATACTACGAGTTGGCATCAATAAGACACTCAAGGGCCATTGTATAGGAGAGTATATATTCCATGTAGGTTTTGCGTTTTTGGAGCATGTTACGAGTCAAGAAAACGTAAGAACCAGCAGGATTAAAGTTGTTGGAAATAATAATTAGTGGGACCCTAGGTTTCGCTTTGATTTTAGAAGATGATTCGGCATGGGAGAAGGAACTCCAGAAGGAATTACAAGAGTACGAGATGGTGGCAGAAGGAGAGCAGGACTACGATGATGAACTGGAGTCAGAGATTTTACAACAGATTCAAGATGAAGCTAACATTCCGTGACCTTCACCCGGATTCTTTTCTGGCTGTGAATATGTTATTATATCATAATTATATTTCATCACTAATTGAAATAATGACAATTTAAAAGATGTACAGTGTCTTTATCTGTGTTAATGGTTGTTATTTTCATAATGGACAGTTTGGAAACTCTAAAACGTAATGAAATAAACTTAGATGGTGAGAAATACCGCAGTCATTTTGCTATGCCAAGGATTTTATTATCTCCTAACTAATCATTTGTTGATAAGATAAATTTTTGGATTTTGCCTGTGAGTATTTTTGTGAGGGCAAAATGGTTAAGTTTGCAACTGTACTAAGCAAGAACTGTACATACCGTGGGAGATGGCTTCTAATTTGGCTACCAAAACCAAAATTGCTCAATGATTATATCAATAAGATTCCTTATGGGTAATTAATCGCTTATTAAAATGACATAATCTTATGGTTAATTAATTGCTTACCAAAATGACATAATAGATGCCATTGATTGAGAAAATGTGACATTTACCTTTTGCTGTTAAGTTTTTATTTAAAGGAATTAATAGCCTTTTCTGTGAAGGACATGTAGGTAATATTACAATATGTATGTCCAATGATATTATATACACCAATACAACACTGCCCAGTTCGAAACGGTTAAGATCAAGATGTTACTTGCATTGCGGTTGATAATTAATTTTGTTGCAAGACAAACTTACCGAGCTGTCACTTGAGTCCCACACTGACATTTTCCATTTATGGTACTTTATTCAAACATGCCTCCAACCTATCCCATCAATTTCTACTTAAAGTCGACTTACCTTCACTAAACCCGCGTCATATTGTGACCTATCGTGGTACGATCGCATTTATAACGTAGAAATATAGAAAAATTTGGCCGTTCGCCGAAGGTCAATAAACTCTCTCGATGACTACGTCCTGTTTAAATTTCACGACGACGCTTTTGATAAGATTTTATATCCCTAGTCACTCATAGTAAGTGAATATTGGCTCAGTAAATATTGTCCTCTACAATCGTTTGACTACAATTGTCTGCTACAATCGTTTGCCAGTGGCTGATCGCTCCACCCCCCCTCCCCAGGGCACGTGAAAAATAAAAAAATTAACGGTAATTGTAAACATGTATTCTTTTATTAATTCTTTCATTAATTTATTTTATTTGCGGATATAAGCAAAAGTTATTTATCAATTTGAAATCTTATTACAAGCTGGCAGTGGTTCGATATTTGTACTTGTGAACAAGAGGGTCGAGAGGGTCGATGTCACTATTTTGACCCAACCCCCCATTCAAATAGTCATCTCATAATAAAACGATTCAAGTTTATACCTCCCAGACATATCAAGCTGGTTTATGTCGTTATATATTATGGTAATTAGTCTTCATTATAACAGGAAATTATATCTCGTCCGGAGTGGTATTGTTGTAACCATGTCAACTGTTGTATGTAGGTCAGGTCGCGGTAAATTAGGTCACGATATATTATAGAGAGGCAATGGTGGGTAGGTAATACACACCAGCCAAAAGTCAGGGTAGCTGGGTAGCTATACATAGACTGACATACAGATTTTGGTGATATACAGTAGTTAAGTGGGCTGTATTGAGCATTAGCCTGTGGACGGTATTTGTTAGCTGAGAAGAATCTGCCAGTTGACAGTAAATTTTACTTGTTAAATGTGTGTACTTTTCATGTATGCCTCAATCTTTACTTTTAATGTGGAATAGAGATACTATACATTATCAAAATAATTCTGTACCTAAACTTTTGACTGATACTGTATTTAAATACATTACATATTCTATAATGCTTTTTATCTAGGGTGGTAGACTAAAAAGGACAGGAGAAAAATTTTTTTCTCAGCATTGTGTACGTTTAATAGTTTATATAAATTCATTTGTTATATTGTTTTGTTCATAATAGTAGTAATAATAATAATACATTTGTTTTGGAGGCGCCCTAATTACTAGTATGTCTCTAAGGCGCCTATATAAATTTCGTGTGATAACTAATTATATTGTATAACACAATAGTAAGTACCTATAAGTTAAATCATAGCCTAACACAACAAATATATGAAATGATAAGAAATTCTATTGATTTATAGGCCCCTTCCCACACACGACTATCAGAGACGCTTAACAAATTTACGGTTACTATCAATAAATAGAAATACAAGGAACATAAGGAATACAAGGAAAATAAGAATACAGGGAATACAGTTCAAAGTCGAACTCGGTATACCATAAGTGAGTCGAGAATGAGACATATACAGTAAGATCACAAATAAGGAAAATAGTTAATCTAAAATACAGTTCATATCATAAAAACTGTAGATCATTCGTAACTTGTATGAGGGATGATATGAACAACTGGAGTATATCGGAACAAAAGAGCTATAGATCAACGGTGGTAAAAAGATGAGTTTTGATATCCTTCTTAAACGATTCAAGAGGGTTAATTGTTTGAATAGTTTGCGGGGAGCTTGTTCCAATGTGTAGGAGCTGCCTTCATAAAACACCGGCCACCCATAGTCTTCAGTTCAAATCTTGGATCAGAAAAATGTTATATGGAATTTTAATTTAGAAAATAACGTACTTCACCAATTGGACTGTAAGGTGATTACGAATATTTCTAACGTGTTATTTACTTTAATTAGTAAACTTTAACTATATTAGGCTCAGTACGGATGTAATAACCAAAACGCTTCTATATGACCCCTCAGGTATTACCATAATATGATTGGATAAATATTCATCAGTACACAAAAAGCTTAGACTTTAGTTAGTAGCAATTTCAGTTGCTGCCAAATTAGATTTACCGCTGTCTTAGAATAATTAAAAACAGCCAATGAAGTAAAATAGTAAAAGTTTATGTTGCTTGGAGAGGCCAATAAAAGTGCAGGGGTCATAAAGTTTATTGTGCGGTGGCAAATAGAGTTCGTTTCCATGGGTACGACATAGTTTTTGTTTAGATTACGGGTCATATTAAGTGCATTACACGTGATTTTTTCCATAGATGCGTGTTAAAATAATAATAAATTAATGTAATGTTATTAGTGTGGCATATAAATATAGCCTGCAGGGTTATATTAACTATTAACTCAATTTTATCCATTGTGTATTAGGCCAGCTTGTCCCTATTCAAAATGCCCCGCCCTTTCCCCTTGAGCTATAAGTATAACTGACATATTGTAATATTTCAATTTGATATCTAGTGTAGACATATCTATAACAGCTATTAAAAATATTGAGTTTAACTAAAAATGCACATTAATAAAAAAATAAAATAAAAACATTCTTATTAATAGTTTTTTTCCCTTATAATAAGCATTAAATTTCTAGCAATGGCTGTCGTCCTGAAACTGAAATCAGTTTCTCCATGATTCACATAAATTATGGAGCAATGTGAGCGACTCCCAGGCACCCACTTGCGCCAATATGATAAACATTAGTTGTTAAAAAGGGTTAGTAAAAGAAATTCAAAAAGGCGTAGTAAAAGAAATTTACGTAAGGTGTATGGAAAAACTAACACTCTTAGATGTATGAGCATGTCACTAAAATCTAAAATCTATTTCATCAAAATGTACCGTACATACTATGTACCATTGTTGTCATGACGACGCATCGAGGAAGGTAACCCAAATGTGGGCCAAACGAAATACTGTATACAACACAGAAATTCTAGTGATTCTCATTAAAGCTTCTTCAGCGTGTGAGATCATTTTAGGGCGGAAATTGGAATATAGATCTTCACTCTCCTCACAGATTCATTCTTCAGTTAATTGTTCACAGAGTAAACAAAACACAGAGACAAAATCTGATGGTAGCCTATGACATGTTTCCTGAATTTTTCACTAATTTTTATTTTATGTATTAAAAATTATTTATAGTTGCTGTCAAATTTTAGGCTATTCCAGAATATAACTCTATATAGAGAGGCTGTTGGCAACTAGAGAGCCTGTTGGCAACTAGAGAGCCTATTGGCAACTAGAGAGCCTATTGGCAACTAGAGAGCCTATTGGCAACTAGAGAGCCTGTTGCAACTAGAGAGCCTATTGCAACTAGAGACCCTATTGGTAAATAGAGAGCCTGTTGGTAACTAGAGAGCCTGTTGGTAACTAGAGAGCCTGTTGGTAACTAGAGAGCTTGTTGGTAACTAGAGAGCCTGTTGCAACTAGAGACCCTATTGGCAAATAGAGAACCTGTTGCAACTAGAGAGCCTGTTGGTAACTAGAGAGCCTGTTGGTAACTAGAGAGCTTGTTGGTAACTAGAGAGCCTATTGCAACTAGAGACCCTATTGGCAAATAGAGAGCTTGTTGGCAACTAGAGAGCCTGTTGGCAACTAGAGAGCCTGTTGCAACTGGAGAGCCTGTTGCAACTAGAGAGCTTGTTGGTAACTAGAGAGCCTGTTGCAACTAGAGAGCCTGTTGCAACTAGAGACCCTATTGGCAAATAGAGAGCCTGTTGGCAACTTGAGAGCCTGTTGCAACTGGAGAGCCTGTTGCAACTAGAGAGCCTGTTGGCAACTAGAGAGCCTGTTGCAACTAGGCTCCTATAGGCTGCACATTAAAAACACACCGTCTCTATCTGGTAATTATAGTGTGCCCACTTGTCCCCCTCACCTGTTTTCTGTTTTCGGGTATGGCTATTGTATAGATATGGTAATTACCTAAATTCATTAACACCCCATAAAGTTTGATCAAATCAACAGTGAATTTCAAATTTCGACTAGTCAGTTACACGATAGATGGGAGATGAGTCAATACCCAGTAGCAAGCGATAATATAAGGCTGAGGGGGGTGTCTCCCTATTTACAGTTACACTAACCACAATCCCCTTCATCAACCTGATCATGTATGATGCGTACAGATTCCTGAAGATTTCTGAGGTTTGAGGTAATATCGATTACCGTATATACTGATTTACCATCATGTATATTTATTGTAAGAAACACGTTAATAAATATTGAATCGCTGAGGCTAAAAAGGTTTTTTAATCTTTATTAAAATCGCTCTTTGATTTTGTAGAAAATGTTTCTTTATTTTTAGTCTCGTTACAACTGCAATTGTTTCAGTTAAAAAAGACCGTAAAGACCGTGTGTTGTGACAACATATACCGTGTTTTAATCGGATATCTAACTTTGCAAACGACAGAAACAAGTTAATAAGGACTGCAATTACCTGGCTATACCTGATAAATATAATACATATTGCTGTCTGATAACCATACGTGACCTCATCGTAAAGTCATCACTGATATTATATATATTTAATTTTATTATATTATACATAATGTACATGGACCACTAGAAATGATCGATTTTTTAGATTTATACTGAAGTAAATGTACTATTGCTGTGGGTTCGAGTCCCATCAGAGGTATAGGTTTATTTCAGCGCATTTCCAGCTATTCATAGAACCACATTGGCTACGCCCATTACCATCACATTGATTGGTTCAAATTTTTCATAATATATATGTGATTAATTTGGTTCAAATTTTTCCTAATATATATGTGATTAATTTGGTTCAAATTTTTCCTAATATATATGTGATTAATTCGGTTCAAATTTTCCTGATATATATCTGATTAATATCAAAACTTTCCAAATAACTCTTTCAATATGGTGTATATACAGATATTTCTCGACTATATTAGTATATAGTATATCGTATATTGATTATTGAGGCTAATGGATATATGTTTACTGTGTATATATATAGATATAGAGGTATACAGCATATACTGTAAATAAATGGGTTATTCTGGTTGTTATTGTATTACATTACATTCCTACCCTACTTAAGCTGTATAGAATAAAATTTTTCTAACAATGGTTAGAGATCATTTATTTTTGAATCACTAGGCTTGGTCCGATGTCAACTCGTACCAGTGCCCGTTTGATCGACGGTGATGGTAAATCAACAGTGGGGAAGCCCATTTGTCCTAATGCTTTTTTCTGATTATTGAATAAATTGACCTCCAGTATCGTTTGTTGTTCATGTTTACGCATCGTGTAGACTTTGTTGCTACTCTCTACATGACGCCGTTGTTTATTGAGTTATCATGGCCCTAGCCAAGGTGCATCACTGTCACCAGGCCCAATCGTTAAAATTAAGAGGATAAAAAAAAGAAGAGAAAGATGAAAGGGATTGACGAAACCCTTAGAGGCCTTAAGAACTACAAAATTTTAGTGCTAACCATATATTTGTAATTCAAAATAAAACTAAGATCAAGTTAAATATATTTTTATTGAATGAGAAGTAATTTTACCTGTCTCCCTGCACGATTGTTTTACTTGACCTGGATTACTCGTGGATATTTCCTGATTAATTCAATATTTTAAATGGTAAATCCCCCTACGTAAAATTGTCCAGGTACCGCGATGCCCTAACAACGCATTTATTTTGCTGGTTAATCCACTACTGGAACACACGCTAAAACTGTTTTATGTCACATAGCCCTTTGTGAGTTGGTCGTCCATAGTAGTGTTATAACTCGTGTTATAACTAGTGTTATAACGACCCGTTCCATCAGACGTGGTAATGGGTAACTTGCAGGCGAATCAACTGGAATTTACTTCAAGCCAACTGGTCCAGTGGCTAAAGTGCCTTTTTATCATATTAATTTAGCTTATCATACTCGCTCTATTATAATTTTGTTTGGTTATTTTCCCGCCATGTCCGGTTATTTTCCTGCAATCATTGGTTATTTTCCTACAATATTATGTTATTTTCCTACCTTTCTTGGTAATTTTCCAGCAACATTTTGTTTATTTTCTGCAATATTTTGTCATTTTTGCAAAGCTTAGTTATTTTTCGCATTTCTTGTTTCTTCCCCCGCAATATGGCCCCTGGGGTGGAGGATTTATCTAGTTTGTTTCCCCGTTATTTGTTGCTCAATAGTAAAAATACACTTTTCATTTTATGTTACATTTTGTTATATTAATAAGTGCTATTATTTTTTTCGTTATACAATTATTTTTTTTTAAATAACCATCAAGTGTTGCTAGTATACTTATTAAAATTTTATTTTGCTTTCTTACAATCTGACCATTACGGGTTAATAACTAATTTGTCAGCAGAAGCCATTTGCTGCTTGATTGTATATAGCAGATCGACCCCAGGGCCCAAAGGTAGCAGACCCAAAACCACTCTGGAAATCTTAATGTCAGCTAATAATATTCAACCCTTGTCCTGCTGTAAGTTGTATATGACATGTATTGAAAAGATATCTCCTGTTTTGACAGTACAAGGGTTAATAAGTTAGCCATACTGCTGGTGGCAACATGTTTTGTTATAATCAGTGCATTATGTATACGAATGCATACACAGGGTACTAACACTTTTTGAGACATCTGTGCTTGGCTCAGTCTTGCCGTGATGAGGTAGGAACAGTTCACCTTGTCACGTGAAAAAACCCAGTTTTTTTACAATTACTAAAAAGTTACATGACAGTAGCATACACCTTTTCTAATAATGACTATGAAACTAAAACCGAATTTGAAACTAAAACTGAAACTATTACATCATTGTACCATCTGTATTGTAATAAATTTCTATAGTAGATATGGTAAATTGAATTTATTTTCATCTTATGTACAAATATTTCAGCCTGGGTGCTTGCCATTTCTGATCTTGTCAGAAAACTTTGTCTATTAATTTACTATATACTACATGATCTGCATCACTTCGCTACGAGCCCATGGAAGTGTACGTAGTTATATTACTGTAGATCTATATGTACATAGTATGTTGAATATAATGCAAATGTGACTCCATGTCTCTCACCGTATGTGTGATTTACATGTAGTACAATTATATATAATTGTCAATAAAAATACAATTAATTGTTTACACAACTGAATATCTCTATTTAATCGTCTGTTTTAAGCATAGGACGCTGTTAGAGATGGCGAAATAAATGGGTTATTCTGGTTGGTTAGTTTTATTCTTGTGTGATATGGCGTATCTACCAACACTGTAGTCAATTCCCTCTCTAATTATTGATCTCAAGAATAAAAACACGAGAAATAATATCACTATCTTCTATCGACTACAAAATGCACACTTTGTATCAAACTGCAGTCATGGCACGCTGTTACTATACTATTAGGGTATAATTTCAGGCATGACATAAGCGGGCTTAACCCCTTGGACACTGACGGCTACGCTTTACATTATCATATGAATAACATTCTATGACAACCGTATGGGGAGGGTTAATTGTACTGTTATAATTTCTATTTCATGGTTGAAAAGATGTTGAGATCTTCACTGTTGAAGGTTGATGTTGAGATCTTCACTGTTGAAGTTGGATGTTGAGATCTTCACTGTTGAAGTTGGATGTTGAGATCTCCACTGTTGAAGTTGGATGTTGAGATCTTCACTGTTGAAGGTTGATGTTGAGATCTTCACTGTTGAAGGTTGAACTGGATTTTTAAAACATCTCTAAGCATCACTGTCACGGTAGACATTTTGTGGCGAGTCATATTGTATTTATGTATCTATTGTTGTGTAGCGCACATTTTGATTATTTATAGCGGCCCTCTCTGCTTTCTAGTTTTCTAATTTTTCCATTTATTTTTGTAGCCATTCCTCAATCCATATTTTACAGCTATCGATCTCACCCTGCTTCGTTCGTCTCGCCCACTGTATAACTAAGGTACATGACAATGCTATTCTTTATCAATTGCTCTAATGAAGGATGATAGCAACATGATTAACGTGTCATCGGAACGATTCACCTGCCCCACCTGTCGATCGATGATGTCATGGACTAAACGGTCAAGTGAAATAAATGTCATGGATCAACCTGTCATGGGATATTATCCCACTCTGTCATTAAAGAACCGTTTTGGTCGATCATAGATCGTACAGTGCCAGTATGATTATCAATTTTATGTCAAATATGGCACCAGATGCCATGATATGAACCACCTAAAGTTATATAGATTCTAGATTATCTCTATTTTTGGCAGTATTATGACGTATAAAGGGCTGTCTATTATCTGGTATTCTCCCACTATTGTCATTTCAAATACCTTTATCATATAAAACGATTGCACCTGACAAGTCTTACCTTTACTTTTTGTTTTATACGAAATGGCTAACACGGCAACCCACATATCTATGTCTATATCATATAAGGGAATTTTTTTTGGGGGGGTGGGGCTGCTGTTGTAAATAACTCTAATGTGGATCTAGTAGCAACAGTGACCAATAGCTCAACTGCCTTTAAATTGACCGTTAAGTCTTGACGGCAGGGGAGATGTTAAGCAGGTCATGTGAAATTATTCTACGTCTTATTTCAGGTACTAATACTTATCTCCCTCTATGATTGACAACTGATACTTTCATGCCGGTTAGCCGCCAGTTAGCAAATTGCTGCAAACTAATTATAGTGTAGATCATACTTAGTGATTATGGAGTTGGTTTATGTAGGTACATTACGGCTATTGTGACAGCGGATTGGTCCCATTTATGATGTTAGAGAGAACAGCGTGGTGAACACCACCGAGTGTCGGCAGACAGTCGACCTTCGAGAGGACGAGATAGTGAGAGAGCGTCCAGAAGACAGCAACCTCAGAAGAAAACAGCCCTTTCTAATCACACAGCACGGCTACCATGATCCAACATTAAAGGAGATTGTTTTAGGCGTTTTTCCCCAAATAATGGGGGTCCATATATGCTACACTCATAACACCAGGGATCTATCCAGGATCTCCTGAATTTCAGTGCCACACGATGTGATGATGTAATGATTTCACGTGTACACAGCTAAGCCCCTTTTCTACATTCATGTTGCCAAATTCAACGACTTACGTATCTTCTATGAGCAGGAATGCACCTCTGTTTTATTGCTTTACCACCAACCTTATATAAATGCCATCTTTCGTTTACATATCCCTTGAGCATCAACTAACCTATCGTCTAAAAATTTATCTTTTATGACCACAAACTCAAGCCCAGGAAGTCAATAATTTTTCCTATCACTATAAAAAATAATTTAACGATCAGAAATACAAACACACATTGCTGAAAAGTTCGTATATCAAAATATGGCGCTGTACAACAAAAGCCATCATTATTTGTTCAGGTTGCTGGTGCTCAACTTTGTGGGCCTAATGAGATATTAATTTTGAATTACTGCCATACAACCAGGAACTCTTTGAAGTCATATAGCCACAGGATAAACGCAGCTGTGTAGCCTCTGGTGACAGTAAGCCATTCAGTAAACCAAGCCAGGTATTGGCAATTTAAAACTATGAGCAAATGATCATAATCTCCTGTGTCACTTTGAACTTTCACAAAGAACTGCCTTGGGTTTTAACTTTTCCGAAGTTAATTCATCACTATCATTTTATTTCTGTAGTTTTAGAGTCTTGAGTTTAATTCTGCCAAATTATCTTGCGATGTCATACCCATGTACACTGTGATGAATCACAAAACTACCTGGATCCGAATAATCATGCCGTACACCAGTGTACAGTGTGATGATTCACAGAGCAACCTGGATCCGAATAATCATGCCGTACACCAGTGTACAGTGTGATGATTCACAGAGCAACCTGCATCCGAATAATCATGCCGTACACCAGTGTACAGTGTGATGATTCACAGAGCAACCTGCATCCGAATAATCATGCCATACACCAGTGTACAGTGTCACTACCCAAAAATCTTTTTCATATGACTTTACTGTCATAACTTGATATTATTATATAACCAAATATTCACAAGCAATTTTATTGCTTCGCATGATCTATTCTAGAGGTACAGAGGCAATATGATATCAGAGCAATATATTTATTCTCAGTTGAGTCGTAAAATTAATATAATTATCAATAAACAAGTGTCAGATGCCATTCTCAGCATTCACCAGACTGAACTGTTTGCTAGCTTTTCTGCAGCCTCTTTACACAAGGAATCCAATAATGAGTCCATCATGACATTGGCTTCACACAGTAAACAACGCCACATGGTGACCCGATCTTTGCCTCGTACTCTTCATTGTCTTCAGAGCCAAGGTCACGCTGACATTCCCTGAGATCCTGCTGGCACAATGCAGGATTTTTCACAAGATTCTTGTATAAACATCTCTGGCCGTACACCCCCGGCCCGTCCACTTGGATAAACTAGCCAAACATTAGAAGCAAACATAACCCACATGGAATAATAACCTCACAAACATTACCAGCGGTGGTCGGTCGGTGAGCGTGATGGAAAACAAGCTTCATTGTCCGATGATACTTTAAATATGAAGGTTCAAGGTCATAATGTGATTCTGTTCAAACTGGGCGTCCAACCCGGATCTATTTTACATTTACATTTATATTTATATAGAAGTAATACCTGCCAATGAGAGACGAAAGGGTCGAGAAGAAAGCATAACTACATACATCATTGTTATAGAGAAACAGGTGAAATCAGACGTTTAGGTGTGTTTTTCCACTAAACCCTCCTGAAAGGTCTCTCTCTATGCCCCTCTGGGCTGATTAAATATAATATACCAGTGGACATTAATGGAAATCATTAAAAAAGGCGAGGTTTTGGTGCTACTTAATAGTAAAATGTCAGTCGCACATACAACATTACCCCATTATATCACTAAGATATTTTTATAATAAACCATTCCACGACCAATCTTTTTCGATATTCAAGCAACAAAATCTTGCTCATTTCCTATTGCGGAATAGCCACCGTTTCATCCGCTCCAGCGATTTTAAGTGCCGGGTTTTATCGCGACGCTTCAATAAAGTTCTATTTCCTCGTATCACGGACTGCATGTCCACTTCAGCATCACAAAGCTGAACAGTTCCGTTGAGTGTTCGACGCTCAAATACATTGTCTGCATCAATAACGTGCTTACAAACACCCCCAGTCATTATGGTGCACATGCCCCGCTGAAGAAGAAAGCTACACAGATGGCGGACAAAGGGTGAAGAAAGGACACGAGTTCGAACAGAACTAATGAACATGGAAAAAGAGCGACATGCCTCGTATCACGTATCAGTACATTGTATTTATATCACGTAAGCGTAATTGATTTTGGCGTCTTGCCATGTAGGGAAAGTTTCTTGTTCAATCGATATTTGTCCGTCCGCAGGTTTATGCGTACCTGTCCCGGTAATTCCGAACAGTAATTACTGGATATTGGTTCAGGTGTTCCTTTGTGTTGTAGGATGGAAGACGCTATATGTGGGAAGATATTCTAAAGAGACGAGACCATTATGATAAACATAACCTTTGAGTACAAAAGGTGCCATTATATTGTGATACAAGTACAGTTATCACATCAAGCACATTATTACTAGCAAAATTATCACATTGGGTAATTTATTTATTATCCTACGTTTGTAACCTTGACCAAGGTACTTTATCTAATGGCTGTGGTTGACCTGAGTACATGCTGAAGATTTATGTACGGGCAAAGTGCCTGTACATACTGAAAATTTATTAAAGGCAAAGTGCCTGTACATACTGAAAATTTATTAAAGGCAAAGTGCCTGTACATACTGAAAATTTATAGCAAAATACCTGTATATACTGAAACTTTATTATAGGCACAGTGCCTGTACATACTGGAAATTTGTTATAGGTAAAGTGCACGCACCTTCTTAAAATGGGACATTAGTACATGGTATCAGTTTGCAAGCTGAAAAGCAAGTGTTGTAAACTGTTTAAAGCGTTGTTAATCAATACTACCATTTGTGGGAGCAGCTTGTCATGGGGCTAGAGTGGGATCCATCCTTAGTCAATATACGAAATGTGGCACCTTGAACCTCAACTGCCCCTCGGGTGTCTGGGTCACCCAGTGGTTAGCCATGGGTTGCTCTCTGACGTAGCTACATTTCATTTTCTGACAACACTCTCTCCGTGAAGTTATTTAATCATGTGGCTATAAATAATTATCACAGACAAAGTGAAATGTTTGACGTGGTAAGGCTGTCCTGGATGTCGCAGCCAGTGATATAGGTGGACGAAGGTCATCTGTCTGGTTGGAACCCATAATAGAGGCAAACTTTTTCCTGAACATCTGACCGACCACAGTCCAGGCTGGCTCGGTAAAGGGCCAGTGATGGGCCAGAAAACGATTTAGTACCACGTGTTGTCCTATACAGACATAATACTTTCACATTAATTTTCATTAATTAGCGAAGGAACTCAGAAAGCAGATACATCGAAGGAATGAACAAGTCGCGGTAATGTTTTTTGAATTTATATTCAACTGTTACACATACGGTATAACGGTCTATTGGTTATAGCAAAGTAAGTGAATGACGTAAGAAAATAAAATGGCCGAATCTGCTCTGTGTCAGTAGATGTACCTACTGGAGCAATATTATCATATAACGTGTTATAGCGGTGACACTTATATATATGTCAATATATACAGACGAATCTCCGACCAGTCAACACAAAGACAACACATGGCGAGAAATATACCGGAAATACACCTTGTATAAACCAGAAATATACGAGGAATAATCCGTAAATACACTTATTATAAACCGGAAAATACTGGGCATAAACCGGAATTGTATCGAATATAGACCGGTATAGTACCAGGGGGTATTAACTGGAAATATTCGAGGAATTTACATGAAATATTACGCAAAACCACGGTAAATAGTAAGCGGTGATATTTTGTACAATATCAAATAGTAAATTGTTATTTGGTTAAGATGCCATAATTAATATCGTATTCACATTTTGATAATAAAGTGATATAAATATGAAAATTCCGCTGCTCGTTTAGTTTACATTTAGTACGTGATACAAAAAATTTCCAACAGGTTCCGTAAATTTTTCCTCAACCAAAAATATCCTTATCGTAATTTTATAGCCGTACTTACAACAATAGTTACATTACGGTACTTTTAGTGTATTGTGCAAAATGATTTAATCAACAGAGGGCACCAGTAACAATTAAGATGATAGGAATTTGTGCGTATAGTTTGTGATAATATAATATATATTCAAATCTGTCAGTTCACTCGAAAGTTTTCAACCTTTCATGTATTTTATTACACGTATCGGTGTCACGTAGTATTTTTGAATATATGACTCCATTCCATTTTCAGATCTGGATTACGATAATATATTATATATTATTTAGTAATTGTGTGTATATACACGCCTACATGTTACTACTCTGTGAAGTGACATTGACGGGCTGAAAGGGCGGACCTATAACGGCACCATAAATCACAGGGTTTATCATAATTTAAAGGCATATAATCTGCATTTAGTCTCATAGCATAATGGTTGACAATAGATTTATATTAAAATGGTTTCTTTGCGATTTTTCCGGCCACTTCCGAGCGGAGGTACGGTAGACAATAATTTCGATGACAATTAATTCTGTAAATAACTTATCACGAAGCTCTACTTGTCATTTCTGCAAAACTCTTAAATTCTACGAGCAAAAGTAGCGTATCTATATTAGACTCGATTCTGAAAAATGCTAAGCTATTTCTCTAATAAATTACGCAAGCATCCATATCGACAAGCTTATGTTTGGTACATCAAATTTAATTTCATGGCCAGAGTTAATGAAATATTCCATTAGTCACTACCCTAATAAGGAACATCACCACTGAGGTCTACAAGCGATATCATCTTTGCATAACACTTTCAAATTAACCTCCATCCCATCTCAACTGTTTGCACACCGCATACGATATAGACTTTAATAATCTACTATTATATGTGCTGATCACAATTCAGGGCATGTTAGATTGAGATAACGTTACCTATTACCACATATGGCCAAGGTAGGGCGAGCTATGGTTTTTTCATCAACCATGAATCAGTTAATTTAACATCCTGAATATAAGTACATGAATTATAATGCAACTGATAAATTGAAAAACTGTACAGATTTTATATAATGAATGCGTTACGCATAAAAAGTCAGTATGAACAATCGAACTAGCTCTATGTGGGTGAGATATTTATATGATACAATCTCTTGTACTTGAAATTCTTCAATAAGAAACAACAAAGATGAAGTATCAATACCGTTGTTTTGTGTGCGCATAGCATAATGGAATTAAAAGAATCTCCTTTACTAACGTAATTCAAATCTCAATTATATACGCTGAAACCAGCTAGCCATTCCAATTGAGGTCAACAGCGAGACTTGCAATAGGAATGCCACAGTTGAGCACTATCACACTGGACCTCCATATTCCCCACCCTGATTATGTTAATGCTGGATTAATATGTGAGTCCGTGTGAATGTTTCCATATATCACACTGTACAAGTCCTGCATTTGCGCTGCAGTTTCGCGATGTCAATTCAAATTCAAGGAGATTATGAAATTTTTTCGTTCAATTTCGCAACTGCTATAAATTCGAATACGGAATCCTACGAAACGTTTAATTCGAATATTTTTTCCTTTGTCCTGCTGAAACCGAAAATATTCTTACTACATGCATATCAAATAAAACAACGCCGCAAGATAAGGGTTAATATCTTGAATGAAATTAATGGAAATTTCTGTTAGCAAACATTCGTCAATCCATATTATTCAGACATAAAAATAGCTTTGCTGAAATTAAATATATCGTAATATAAAATTATCTATATATCGATTAGAATATTAGAATTTATATATTTGACAAGGGCATCGTCTACACATCGTTAACACATATTGTTTAACCTTCGCGCGAATATTAACTCAATACTAAAGCATGAATGACATTTATCGTTCAATCAGAATGTCTGATACAGCCTCAAATTAAACGCAAAGCTAATAAGTAAAGGTGTAAAAGATAGGGTAGGTTATATCAGGCCATTAGTTGTGTGGGAACGCCAGAGTTAAAATTTTTGTTGAGGACAGAATTGCCGTATTTCTATATGGTATAAACCGTATAAATAACTGATTTCATTGACCATTCAATCCAGTGGTCAAGCTATGACCGGTATTGCAGATTCCATAAGACAAATTCAAATTAAAATGTAGTAAAATATCAACATTGGTTGTGGTGATGTAACATGAAATCTGATGGGGCGAACAAGGAAAATTGACTTACATTCTTTTTCCCAACAGTTTACTGTTACCCATATACTTTTGAAAATAGACCCAAATGCGCCGCAGTAAACTAGTGCGACCTGTCAGTCAATGTAACCGCAGTGGTACCTGAGACGGTGGATACACGATCGCTAACCCTATTCCTAACCCTAATCGCCCTGGATCGCGTTAGTTCGCTGCACCGACTAAATAGTATACTGCCAACTAATGGAATAACTTTGTCAGGATGCCAAATTTTTTTCTTCATAAAAACGAATTATTGAATTATTTCATCGCTGTAATCATTAATAGAAATCCATGCAAGAATGACAACTTGTAATTGATTGATATTAAAAATTTACAAATTGCTCTTCAGCTTTTACACAAAAGGGTGAGGTAACCGATGTATTTTTCTATGAATTCTGCGAGACGATCCTTGCTAACCAATCCCCCCCCACAATCATCATATTTCTACATAATTGCTACAATCACTAAGTACAGACACTGAGAATGGTTCACAGAAAAGTGACGACACAAAAATACTTCGTGATTCACACGAATTTCTGTACAAAGCTGCCACCAATGCTCTCCCTTTGTTTATTGCCAAAATGCTGCCCCTGGCTCTTGGGTTACCACGGCAACTGCAGTATATCCCTCCTCCCGCCCGGCTGTATTAGTCATATTTTTCTTTGCTTTGTTTTGCGAGCAGCATTACAAACCCGAATACTATTTGCCAAACTAAGATCCTACATTTCATCCTAATTTCTATGCGCATTCAAATAACCAATGAAAATAAGTTACTTTTAAGTTGATACAATTACTACTAAGAATATATTTTGGTAACATCTTTGACTGTGACTTCGATCATTACCCATCAAAACATACGCAGATGACTTTAACTCACCATCTAAACATAGATAATATCCTCTATTTATTTATCATTTCGATAATTAATACCGTCAAAAGATAATAAAAATTTGTCAATGATAACTAGCTGAGTCTAGTTAGATGGAGAAATTGGCGTGATTATATTACAGGCTATTAACCGATATTTCGTCATTTTCGAGACAACAGAATTGGGATCTGTACCGCAAATTGCCAGCGGCGCAGCACAGCTGCAATAAATCGACCCTGTGACTCATTATTTTTATCTATATTACACTGGGACTTCTCTATATTCTGACACAAACACATTTAACATCGAACATAAATCTAGGTAGCTATGATTACCAGCATTAGTCAATAGTTATACATCACAAGCTGTTATACATCACAAGCTGTTATAACTGACTACACTCAGGAGAAAGGGGGGAGACTATAACTCTACAAACTACATCCTAGTAGAAACGCTTATCTCTATACATAATCTACACTCTGTAGTCTACTGTACGACTAAGTTATTACCCTACTATAATGTGGCAGTCAGCCAGGGTGAACCAAACTAAACTGTGGTTCTCACACACCTACCGGTAATTCCAAAAGTATTAAACAAAACTCCTTGCAAACAGCCGCCATTTTGTGAGACATTTATTCACATTAACAAGAGACTGACATTTTTTCCATCGTGTTCCACTTAATAGGGTATAGTTATATCCCAACAAGATATTTTAGCTGGCCTTACAGCTTAACGCTATTTCAAATTAAACTTTTTGAATTTCGGCAAATTTCTGGCGGTTAAAATTGAAATAAACGTCGTTACCGTAGAAACACGATTCAAACTGTAGGAAAATGGACGCGTAAAACCCTGACATCAAGGCAACATTGCAAACTAGCAATCGTGTGAATTGGTTGTTATCGTCAATGTTTGTTTAATGTTTATTTAGCATTTACGACGCAATTGGTGCAAATAGTATGTAAATGCTATTAATTCGGAATTTCATCGAATTCTGTCGAACCACTGTAAATCCCGGGTAAATTACCCGCGGTTACTAAATATATTCCATCCACTGGCCGAGTGCCTACTTTAAGTGGCTGATGCAAGATATTTTCTCCCAAACTAAACAGCAGTGAATAATCAAGTGAAATATAATATGTATGTGACTATTATAGACACAAATTACATCACAATTCAGATAACGATAATGTCAATTCGACATACTATATATCCAATTACGTTACAGTAAAGAGAAAATAAATGGGATAATTGTACGCGGTGTATTTTTATGTGTTTCTCGCACCTTATTGAGTAATCGTGACAAAAAACCTTTTAATATTACGACGAGGAAAAATTCTTATGGGATTACTCTAGCTACATTATTCTGTAGACATAGCGAAAAAGAATCCAAACAAATCCAATATTCTTCCAAATAGTTGACAAGAAACAAATTAATCAACTAAACTAATGCAGTCGACTCTTCCGCAATATTTAACTTAAATAATTTAGATTCCTCGTGGATGATACAAACGCGCGTGATCTAAAAATAACACCCCCCCTAATTACGCTACCCACATTCCAAACGCAATATTAACACAACTATTCATTCATTAATATTAAGGAAACATGTCAGGTATGCAGATATACGAAATCGATTATTGTTGGTGAAAACAACCTAACTACCGCAGTCAGTCGACCTGACACCGCTATAATAAATTACAGCACAACACAAACATTTCGTTGACGACCAAATACGAGACGGATTGATCTGACGCTAGAACTTGAAGCAATTATTTCAGTTCACAAAAAATATATAATAAGAGCAAGTCCCTAGTTGTCTTTGTCGTTTCCATTGTCAAAAACTGATATAATGATAATAATATCTTCCATATGTCCTTTTGATAGACCAAAAATCGGATATACAGTGAAACCTGCTCTAACGACCACTCGTATACAGCGACCACTCGTCTTAAGCGACCACCTTTGGGCGGTCCCGAACGTTTTCGGTATATAAGTACACTCACTGTATTAAGCGACCACCTGTCTTAAGCGACCGTTTTACGCCGGTCCCGCGGACGGTCGTTTAATACAGGTTTCACTGTATTAACTCAGATATCTATATCGGGGAATACCGACTCTCGTGAAACCGAAAGTAGTTGGGGACTTATCAATGCTCGAATATCCAGGCCTGTACAGAGAAAGAGAGAACTCAAACCCAACAAAATGATTACCAATTACTCCAAGATTACAACTAATTACGCCAAGATTACAACTGATTACATCATGCACTATTACAAAAATGAAGGAAACCACTATTAGTTAAAAAGTATGGTGAATTATAGCCATGTTGTACCCACACCTCACTTAACGAAAATCCCTGCCCCAACCGACACCTCATCAGGCATGGTAGTTGTGTATATTCAGTGACATGGAGAAACTTCTAAATACCTTCGTAATTCAAAATCTTGCATTCTTGCAAAAAAGTTGTAGCGTCTTAATTATCAGAAAAGTTCACCGTGAATATTATATCCATATGCGGCTGCCTGTATATAGCATCATACGATACACCGGGGTATAGCGTGACTTCACGTAGTCATATCTAGCATCAGATGATCCGAATAACGCCCCCCACACCCACTAATGTGGTTACTAGGTATCAATAGTTAGCTACCAGGAAAAGATTTTTCTACTACAGCAATGGACAAATGGCTAAATGGCTAAAACTTAAGTGCCGGTGGCCTCAGCCTACATGTATGTTACAAGATATTGCATCATAGAGTGGTTTTAGACTATACGTATGTTTCATGATGTACCTAGAGTGGTTTTAGACCACATGTATTTGTTGCATAATACGGTATCATAAAGGGATTGTAGCTTACGTGTATATTGCATGATATTGTACCATAGAGTGGTTTTAGACCACATGTATGTTGCATGATATTGTATCATAGAGTGGTTTTAGACCACATGTATGTTGCATGATATGGTGTGGTTCTAGCCTACATGATACCGTATCATAGAGTGGTTTTAGCCTACATGATACCGTATCATAGAGTGGTTTTAGCCTACATGATACCGTATCATAGAGTGGTTTTAGCCTACACGTATGTTTCATGATGTATGATAAAGTGGTCGTGTACATGACATGGTGGATCATAGGCTCCTGACATACCGTACACGATGTACATTAACGGTAGTCAACGGTACGAATTAATGATGTCAGGGTTGATAACAAAACCATTTAACAACGGATAACAAATTTATATACTGGGACAATCCGTGCAAAACTTGTAAACAGGTACGGTAGTGCGTGACTTAGTATAACATAGTACTCAAATATATATATTTCATGGAAAAATATGTATTGTATAAAATAAGATGTTGATGAACACCGTAACAAATCAAAGTTCCTCTAATTATAGCACTAGCACATTTAGTAGACATGTCATAATGTCTTGGGATTCTTAACAGTTTAACAAATTGTGCGTTAGTAACGGTAAAATACGAGAGCGATTTTTTAGGTAAAAACGATGGATATTGTATGTAATATACCATATATATACGTGTATATATATATATATCTACCGGAGACGTTAGCCACTTTTTGGAGGGCGGTTTTCAGTCAACGCCGATGCTTTAGATAAGTCAGTTATATCCATCCAAGTTCAAGGGTGTGCAGGGATTCAGTAAGTACAGCAGGCAGTGGGTCCTATTGGTTACAATAATATTTACGACGATACTAACGACGACAGATTTTTCGACATTAAACACAAGCGAAATTTAGGGTTGTCGCGATACTTTCACCAGCTAGTTACAGCGATCAAATATTCACGCAGTCGAATAATTTCGTCCTCGGTTTCATGCTTCGAAGAGAATGCTATCCACGGCCATAAAAACTACAAAGTAAACGTACGAAGGTAGCATGATTCTTTGAGGAAAAGCTAGTCGTTTTTTAAATGCATATAACGCATGATTCTTGTTAAATGCTGCATATAATGTACATAAACGCATCAAATAGAAGTAGCTCCAAACATGATAAACCGAAATGAATTAATATAGCGGAGTAGAATATAGTCACAAAATGATAATATGGCGCTCTTCGCCATTCAGCGTGAAATTCGTCGCTAATTTTCGACATAATGTATTCATTGAATGAATCAAGCAAATTAACGTAGAATCAAAGGCAGATGTGTAATGACACGAGGAAAAGCTGTCGACCTATAATTAGCACTTCCATATAGAATTGGTCGGCTTGACGTGGAAGGTTTCCGAAAGAGGTCGGATGAAGTGAGTCTCTTTCACCTTGCAGTACGGACATTCTATACTGCAAGAATACTCGCTGTAGAAGGGTAGACCGCGGTTAATATCGACAACAGCTCGGTGACACGCCTTACACGTCAATCGCTTCTGGCAGCACGGCATGGCCGCGAAGATATCGTACGAGTACATCGTCCCGATCTGTAGAGCGCGGCCGTCCCACTTGCTCTTGCAAGCGTAACAACGCACGTCCGTCCAGCCTTCCAGGCAGTTCACGCACACCGCGTTTAGGTACTGGATCCGATTGTCGGTCAACAGTTGGACCACGCCGTCCGAATACGGCTGCGGAGACAAGAAGAACGAGCCGTCGATCAGCGGGTAATGGTCGAAAACCGGGAGCTCGATTTTACAGAGGACGCATTCGATCGAGGTCACCTTGTAGGAGCTGAGGTTCGTCAGCACGAAGCAGCGCGTCTCGTCGTTCCCGCACGGGCTTTCGTCCTCCATCTTGATGTGGTACGAGTTTTGCTTATGTCGCGGCAGGCTACAAAACGCCGACATGTCGACGCGATGCTTGAACGTGATGCTCGGCTGTTGCTGCTGCTGTTGACCTTCGCCGAAGAAATCGAAGCCGTTCGCTTTGTGGACTCCGTTCACGGCGGGTGACATCGGAGCCGGCGATTCGGACCCGGCGGACGCCGGTGGACTGCTGCCGCTACTGGAGGAGAAACTGGCGGCGCGTAACCGCTGGAGCAACATTGGTGCCGAGTGGCGCACGGTGCCGTTGGTTACATTAGGGGTAGGTGCGTTCATATTGTTGCCATTAGGGTCGCTACTCACGATCGGTTCTATAGTGTTGTTATTGTCTATGTTATCAATTGTGGCGACTATATCCTGATTATGGTTTACATTCATCAGATGTACGTGGTTATTGTTATTGCTGTGACCGTGGTTAGCAACCACAGCCACTGGGCGTTCGTTCTTTTTCTTGTGCTTCTTCTTCAGTTTTACGTCGATCTTGGGTTTCACGAAATAATCCAGGTCTTTACGTAGATGCCCGCGTCCGCATTTACAGTCACATGCCTTGTAGGCCAAATCGTAGCCCTTCTTCGTCCACAGGTTCTGCAGTCTCTGCTTTTCATTCCAACTTCTCGCACGACCGCACGATCTCAAATAGTTCAGAACGGACGTCTCCCATATTTCAAAGCAGCTAGCGTGCATCCAGTTACCTACGAAACAATTCTCATTGTTACATAATACCCTTACAGCGTCTTGGGGGTCGGATATATCTATGAAGCTCTCGGAACAACCGACAGGTAAACAACACTTGGCCATGCCGGTCGGAGGTCGCCTGTTATCGTCGCATCCGCCTTCAATATTAGTATTCGCATTATCGTTACCGTTGCGCACGTCGTCCTTTGCATTTCTTCCCTTGGCATGATTCCGATGATTAGGCATGATTTATAGAGTGAAGTAATTTCCCTTCGTCAAACACGTATATTGATCATTATAAAACTATACGGTCTCGCGTTCAAAATCACGAAAACAGCACGGCGAGAGAAAACGTCTGACTGAATTTTAAAAGCGCAGCGTTTCGGGACTTGTTTTTGTTTGGTCACGGGTAGGCGGAGCCATGACATCACTGATAGCCACGTGATTGAGTTACCGCCTCACATTGGCGCCGTAATGTAGATAACCTTTTCGGTATTTGTAACGACTGCATTCATTGGCCAATTGCAAACGGCCCGATACCTTATCCATTTGTCAATGTCAATAAAGCTGCCTGAGCTGAACTTGTTTACTAGTATAAAAATCTAGGTTAGGGTCACGGTCACATTTTGACATGAAATCAAAAACAGCCGCTTATCCCGCCGGCCGGCGACTATTGTACTGTTCAAAATAACATATGCATTGGTTGCGTGTGCAGTTTTTTTTTGTACCAACCGTACAGTGTGTTATGGGATAGAGAGTAATGTCTTAGGATATACCGTAATTTTTTCAGATGTATTATATCAGTATCAATTAGGAGTTGCGTTGTATGCGTTGAAAGACGCGATAAGTTCTCTCATAAGTACACACAATCTCGTCTAGGGTTACGGTATGCTTGAGGTGTCGATATATTCCATTCTTCAATTGTTGATCAAGGGTAATTACATACTACTCACGGCCGTCGTTTGGTCACGAATGTTGGAGTTGATTTTGGGCCATTCACAAAAAATTGGATATGTATGGACAAATATATTTTGAGCAGTAACAATCAGGTCACGTACGTTATCACCGTAACATGTATAGCTTTAACGCTTAAGTGCTGACACGGCGCTGTTCAGCGACAATCCGTATTTAACTTATCTATGGGTTACAATCGGACATGTATTAAATATTATTGACGGCTGCTTTGATATGCACTTGGTTTTCTTGGCATTCCGTCGCGTGATGGGACGACGATAGACTTAGCGTGTGGAACTATAAATAGGTCTATAATCAAGTTATTGTTTAAACTTCTCATCATAGTTATCAAGTAGACGTCATCTGCCGATCCCCATACCGTACCTGTAAAACCGGTAACATCTGCATATAAACAATATGGGAAACACGCGACGCGTCAAGTAACAAAATATCGTGCAGCAGACAGTAGAGTCGTAAGACTAGGAATGGAAAGGCCAAGAACCGCCCGCTGGTCGTTTATTCCTGACCGCTCGGCGTAAACACCGCTTAAAAATGAGCATATGCTTAATATAGTTCACAACTGATATCCGATTGTCGAAAGTATTGTATACACGCTGAATAGCTGTCATAAAAGTTCGTAGTAAACCGCAACCAAGAGCCTTTGTTGATATTTTTACCTTTTTTTGAACATAAAATTTTATAATTATTAATTATTCGCGCCATTTGTTTCAAAACCGTTTCGGTCATGTGTAATAATTATGGTATCTCAAAACTTTTTGTGTTTATAAGGATGCAGCTCGTGGTTTTAATACTAGATAGCATGATTGTTAGTCCAACGTTACTCGGAGTTGGGCCTCAGGCACTTGTTAGCTGTTGCAGAACTTTGTAAAGATGTCTTACTTACTCCCCTTATATTATCAACAAACAGCACATCAAATATTAAGATATTTGAGATGTTTTATTCAATAAGGATCTACACAATATTTACGGCACAGTATAGCTTAATGATATCATCACTCCATATAGGTTATTAAAGCACACAAATTAATCACACGTGAATATACATCGTGTATTGAAAGGAGGTGGTTGGGAAGACCGTGCGGTGTTGGTGCACTCCATTCATAGCATGGTCAGTTTCAATGACAGTAACTGAGTTACAGTTTAATCTGTAGTATTAAAAATCGAAACATGAATATCAATTTATAAGAAAAATAACTTTTTATTTTTGACGTACGATGTTGGTACTTCTAGGAATCTTGGCTCGGACTCGACCCATCATTGATCAACTCAACGCGCATTAACATCGGGCATCCGATTAGTATTAGTAGGAAGGGAAGTAATCCCGCCATTACCTAAAATATGGGGAAATAACCCAGCATCGTCATAAATATGGCGAGGCATTGACGTTGTCACGGAAACTTCTACTTAAATGAAGCCGGTCCGTTGTCCATACTGCACTATTTAAGTCATTAAGCCCAAACTCAAAGCAGATACGCTCGGGGACGTACTGCAAAAACCGCCCACGTGTATTTTACTTGTGGTGGCCAGGCATATGCGGCAACGTGACGGGGAGGAGGCGTCGTCAGAAAAAAGTAAAAGAAATTGTTGGTTAGCCATATCGTTTTATAGCATGAATAATTATATCAGTTTTTCATTCTTGTAATATCGCTATGGCCCCAAATAGAGATTTCGAAGAAGGAATAATGCATGAGCTCCAGAACGTTACATGCATTTATTTACTTAGTAGCTTACTACTCAGTTGTATGTGAAAGCACTGGCTGGTACGTGAATTAGTATATAGAAGTATAAACCCAAAAGTATAGAAAAAGTTCGTGGTAGGCCTATACAGCATGTAATGTATTTAATAGACTGGCCTTGGGCATACCGTCCACGGAGGAACAATTTCTACCAAAATTACAGCTCCACTCTATTCAGTTCTCAAGTGGACTTTGAAGATAAACTTCAACAGAACACAGAATACTGCACTCAGCCCACTCAGCGATACCCAGAATACATCCGACTACGACCTACCCAGGGACAAAGGCTGCTTAATGATGAAGCTCTGCAATGAACGATTTTATGAAAATATTGAAAGGGAAATGGTCATGTCGAATGGACAGCTGGAGGAATGAAGTCCAATAAGAATAACTTAAACAAGCTAAACATTTTTCCAGTGTTCACTTGGCAGTGCTGCCATCTCTTGAGAAAAAAATGTGACTTCATACAAAATTATATATTCACACAAAATACAAATAAAGCTATATTTACTAACGCACTTACTTTGATGCAGTGATTAAACTCGACACATTTAAGTATCTGTATATCTCATTTATTAAATCATTACATAAATACAATAAGTTCAAAGAACAATATAAATGGAGTAACTCGAATGTGCACAAAGTAAGGAATAGTGATATATATTATAATGTACGGGTTGGACCATGTTTAACCAAGCCATCAGAAATCTGATGCACACATATCTCTTGCAGCACAATTAATTTGAGCCAATTTTAACAATTATATTAGATCACATGACTTTGTTTTCAATGGATCATAATTCTCGTATTTGACTGTGGTGTCATAACTTATTCATGAACTACCAGAAACATGTGAAATAATAGGCAATTTCCACTGCGATATTTCTCATGACATTTCTCGCTCTAATCAATATTTGCAAGAAATTCCCAATAGATACGACAGAACAGTCCTCTATTCAGCGCAATTTCTTGCGAACATTTAACCAACCGTGTACGATCATTCAACATTAGCGATTTCTTTCAAATATTGAGGAGCGCAAGAAATTGCGACAAGAAATATTGCAGTTTAAACAACCTTTAATGTTGAGATCTGTTATAAATATAAGTAGATTGTCATGTAATATATTTTAACAGGTGACATTCAAGTTGACATTAACGATGATACCATGGGAAAAACATAAAGATGGTTTTATTTACGGTAGACTGCATGACTGTGGAGGATGTCACCAAGGCACCATTAGACACATGGTAATTCTTGCAAAACCGGACAGCAAGGCTCCAATGGATGCAACTGGCAGAAACCACTTGATTTACTATTCGGTCTCTAGTAGATTTTTAGTCTCCTAAATATGTTATTTCTACTCATTATTCAACACAGATTATAACACGGATTGCATGATAGACAATCATTTATTTTGACATAAGTATATATACGACGGCATGAGAGCCAGTTTTTACTGTGTAAAATGCGCGGACATCAAAAAAGACAGTATAAAAATGCAGATGTAAATACAGTCATGACACAAATAAAAACATGTGGGATTTATATATCAGCACGATTGAAATAAGAAATAAATACATAGAAAATATACGTAAATACAGATATATTATCTACAGACTTTGGTATAAGCTCTGTATAATAAATATAGGTACTGAATTATATAAATAGCAAAAATTTGGCCATTCTGTTTTTGGCCATAATATATTGTTAAAACTTGAAATAGAAAAAATAATTAAAAATTTGCTAAGACATCAGTAAAGCAACATAACATCAAAATATAGTATATTAAAACGGAATACAAAAAATTCAATAATTCATAATTATGGACAACAACTCATGTCTGTTATTGAGATCTGTATCACAGAAAAGCTACCCAGCAACGTGCCGAGTTAGTTGTGACAAAATCTGCGAATTGTATGAAAAGGTCAAGCACAACATTTAGAAGAATAAAAACTGTCAGATGTGGTTGGTGATGACTGTTGATGGCAGCTATTCAAGAAAGATACAATACCTTTGATGCAGGTGTATGCATTCTCCTCACATTTGTTCTTTTCCACTTCCAGGATTTCTATGGATAAATTTCATTGGTCGTTACTTATGGCTAAGTCGATCAAAGAAGCCAGGACACATTGTCTAAAGAAGCCACGGGTAAAACAATGGATTTGGTATTGCCTGCGTTAAGAACATTCCCAATTGGTGGTCGCCCAGTTCTACTGTCCATTTGTGAATTCACTTCTACGTCATTTATATCAGTCATTATGTCTTATGTAGAAAATATATCAAATAGGAAACTCAAAGGATCATACAGCTTTTAGAAGACGACTGGTCACCCAGTGCATTAAGTGCCGACATACTGTCCGAACGTTTGTGTCCCGACTTTCGATCGCGCTTCTTGCCTTTTTTGCTCGCAACGCTTGCCACGTACGAATCCTTGAATTTTTTAAAGCCCTCGCGGCTCGTAGAGACGAACGGCGGCGTACCGTCGTCGGCACGGACCGCTTCGTCTGGATGGTCGCCGATCTGGCGAAGGTTAGGCGAGCTCTGCGATAAACTGCGAATGTTGCTTGAGAGAACATCGCTGTTTTTGAGGGTTGCCCTCGTTGCAGCGACGCTTCCTGATGTATCTCGGTTATCGCTACTTTTAGATGAGTTTGCACCATAACTGTCAGTCATTGACGTCTTACTCGCTGCGTGGCGATCGGTCTGTTCATTGTTGTTTAACTCGGTAACGGGGTAGATGAACTGCTGCTCGGCAGTTGGAGATGTCTCCGGCGTCATTTCGCATTCGGATGTCAGGACGGCTTTGGCCTCGGCAATCAAGGACGAGACGATGGCCGAAGTGAATGGGTGTTGGGTGATGAAATTCGCACCGAACTCTAGCTTCACTCGTCTCACTGAAGTATAATACACAATCCATACACATGATACACACAGCTCGGGCTCAGGAAGATATGTGGTTATGGAAAAATAAAAAAAAAACAGTCACGGATTTCAGTCGATCAGCTTTTCCCTTATATTCTGCCTAGAATCATTTATTCGATGTAAGCCCCCCTTATTTGTGGCCACAGAAATGCTAGAAACTGTCAAATCTTGGCGGACAATGGACCATCGTCCATTCATGCTGTTGGCTCAAGTTACTCACAGCCAGCCTAACCACGTTGCAATTGTCTACAGTGATATGCAGAACGGTACATGCCATCAAAAAGATAGTACCATCAGCTTTAACTTGCATTATTCGGTTATAGTTTAGGTGAATCTCCCGATATGTGAGAATTCATTCACGTTTGTCAGTTTGTGACCATTACCTAATTACCTATGTTGGAGCGATGCATTAAGTACGATCTGCGTAGTGGGTATGCGAACGGACCTGTGTTAGGGACGATAATGAGGGGGTAGAACCCGGATACTGGCTCGAGCAAGACGCGCATGAGGGCAACGGCCGTGTTGACAGTGAGGTAACATATCGCCAGTCGACCCAGAGTAGAGGCCTCTACCTCGGGGTAGTAGAGACCCCACCCGATACGGTCACCGGCGTTCACAGCAGATGCAGCTGAAACAGCGAAACATATAGAACTGTGAATCAAATAATATAGTTAAAAATATGAAACAGAGAGATGAGACAAACACACAAATAGGACAGCGAAATAAATGAAATAGGAAAACAGAGATGAAATAGCAAAACTTATGTGTAACAGAAAATACAGTGAAACCGATGAAATGGTGAAACTGAAAGATGAAATGGTGAAACTTAAACAGATGAAATGGTGAAACTGAAAGATGAAATGGTGAAACTGAAACAGATGAAATGGTAAAACTATAACAGATGAAACGGTGAAACTGAAATACAAAATAAGGTGAAACTTCATAGATTAAAATTTATCAGTTTGTGAACACAAAGCATTTAACTGGAGAGATGATGAGTTAATTAGGCAAAAAAATGAGCCTTTGTATTTAAAAGTTTCTCATGAGGTGAAACTCAAACTTGGAAACAATACTCATTCCTGCTAGTTGTATAACACAGAACTCCGTAAACGATAGAAGCAGAGATGTTCATGTAGACACAAGGCAAGTAAAGTTACACACCGTTTCCCACAGGCCAGAACTGGATATAGTTCTGTGTGAAGACGGACGGATGTTTAGGATGGCTCTGTCCAGACAATGCAATCGCAGGCGGTGGGTGATCCGGAGAGATTTTATCTAGTACTTTTATCTCATAGTGGTTCCAGCCTATATATATATTGGTAGTCACGTGTTAATAACAGGTAATCATATACTGGTGTTCCTTGATTCAGGATTAAAATGAATATTGAGCACGGATATAAAACGGGATACGAAACCAAAAAAAATCGTTATTGATTGCATGTTGTTTTATGGTTTTATTCAACATAATTTTACTGCCATCACATCAAATTTCTACTACTGTCGTCTGCCCGCATAGACTATTTCACCGAAATAAGACAGTGGTTCTGAATGAATGAATGGACAGACGAATTAAATTCATAGCTACCTTTAAACCACACCTAACCCTCGTCCCACCTCAGCACGTGGCAGATTTTCCCTTTTTCCCTTCCCCCTTTTCCCACATCCCTGCACAAGTCCCATCTCACCTCTCCACCTCCCAATATTCTCCTGACGCCTAACATTTCCCTTCACTTACATTTCCGGTCCATATGTACATACGTTGTGTTATAATTATTAATAAGGCCAAGTAGCAGGTATTTTGTATATATTTAGAAGGCAACGGACTTTGTATATATGTTATAACTACAGCCTTCCACTCACCCTCTTTAAATAATTAGAAATAATAATAATTGAGTAAGATTGGTAAAAATCATTGATAACCCAATGAAAAATTTGCTGGTACCATGATCCGAAACAATAAAATTTATCAATGGCATCATTGAAAATATTTAGATTTAAGGAAATGTCGACAGATTTACATCTGCATATATTTGTGCAACTAAAATCTACAGAAAGCTACTAAAATGAGTGTACGGGAACTCGGGAACTATTAAGTATATTCTCTTATTTTCTGTCCAATGTAGTTTGACTAACTTCATGATAAATCATACAATAGTAGTAGTATTACAGTAATAGTATAGTAATAATAACTTAGTAAGGAATGACCTGGGTGTAGAGGATATGGTGCTTGTATGCCGCGTACATCGGGTGAGGGTGAGAGATGAATGACTCCATCAGCTGATATCACTGAGCCTTCAGGCAAGCACCAGTCTTCTATATGCAACTGGATACAAATAAATGATAAAACACAATAGCTGACACCAAAACACATTGATACGTGAGATTGGATAGCAACGATACCATGCACCAGATAGCAATGATAATGTGAACCAGATAGCAATGTTACTGCGCACAAGATAGAAAAGATACTGCGCACCGTATAGCAATGTTTCCGTGGATTGAACAACAATGATAGCCCAGACAGGACTTATACCTCTTGGTTCCTAGTGGAACATAGGGCCGCAAAAACACACTTCCGACTGGCAGGTCCCTCTCAATTAGGTCCACATAATACCAGCTGCCTTAACCTCGGCATCGATGCTCCTACACCACGACTGTTTCGGTCGGCCCACTTCCGGCTTTCCCTGTGGATTCCAGTCCTGGGCATGCTGGTGACATTTGATGCTGACTTGCGTAGTGTATGACCAATCCAACCACATTTCCATTTTTTATTTATTTCTTAAATTATGAAATGATTTTGTCCTGTTCTATGCCGTAGGTGCTGATTAGAAATAACTTTGGGCCACCTAGTATGGAGGATATTTCTGAGGCATTGGTTCGTGAATGCCTGCATTTGTTGTAAAACAGACTTCAGATTAGTGTTGAATATCCAAATTTTGTTGTACGGTGACAGGGCGGTTGATCTCCAAATTGGAGCAGGATGTTTAAGGCGTTTCTTCAGCATTATCTATCATAATACTATCGCATTAGTTCGGTACTTGATTTGATGTCTTCATCTGACCTTCCATCTTTACTTACTGCACTACCCAGGTATATAAACTTACTGACTTCCTCAATGTCTCCCTGTTGCTCTCTTGCTGTTTGTTGTTAACCCTAATTACCACAGTCTTACTGATGTTGATTCAAAGTCCGGTATTCTCTGCTTCGTCTGAGACACAACATAGCTTTTATTGTGCATCTTGTTGATTATGGGAGACGGCTAATACCATCCGCAAAATCCAGGTCCTCCTTCAGCTGTTTGTTGAAGGTCCACTGAATGCCGCTCCTCTGACCTGTTATAGACTGTCTCATGACCCAGTCAATCACAAGCAGAAAAGTTGTGGGTGAAAGCAGACATCCATGGTGGAGACCCATTTGTACAGAGACAGAGAGAGGCTCTGTCAACTTCTCATGGATGATTTGACACGTAAAAAGCCATATTCACAAGCTATGTTGTACTATTGTTGCGGTGTCTGTAACAATCAAATATTTACCGAATCAGGTTGTTGGCCCAATCCAAACCTCCAGACGGGAGGAACGGTGAGTGCTATTAGTCTGGACTCTACCCTTCGACAAGTCTGGCATAGTGGACCCTGCTAGGAGATAAATCCCTGCCTGCATAGCTCTCGGGGTCATAGTCACACAAGCTCCCGAACTATCTACAAGGTTGCACTCTCTGGGGAGCCGAACAAGTCAATGATATTGTGGACAGGATAGGAATGATAATGTGAACTAGATAGCAATGCTACTGAACACCAGATAGCAATATTGCCATGCACCAACCAGGTAGCACTGATAATGCAAACCGAATAGTAATGATATCTCAGACCGGATAGCAATGATATTGCCTGCCGAATAGCGATGGTCCCACAGACCGGATAACACAGGCTGCATAACACTAATACTGCAGACAGGATAGCAATGATATTGTGGATGGGATAGCAATGATATTGTGGATGGGATAGCAATGATATTGTAGATTGGATAGCAATGATATTGTGGATGGGATAGCAATGATATTGTGGATGGGATAGCAATGATATTGTGGATGGGATAGCAATGATATTGTGGATCGGATAGCAATGATATTGTGGATTGGATACCAATGATATTGTGGATCGGATACCAATGATATTGTGGATTGGATAGCAATGATATTGTGGACCAGATAGCATTAAGACCTCATACGGAATTGCTAAAATACGTCGCACTAAATTGCTATGATTCTTATGTATGATCCAATCACTGCTATATGGAGGTAATAATATAGAAATATAAAGTATTGTAGACATTACTGTATTGAATGCAGGGGCGGCACCAACAGACATGTGCCACACGATGTCGAACATGACCTCCTTCCTGTTGCTTAGCACGCACACTGTCGCCAGGCACTCGCGTGTCACATGATGCAGGAGACGCGTCGCGATTGGCCGACCATTCTTTATAAAAAGAATGACAGATTGCTGCTCCCCAAAGTGGCTCATGCAGACACCCACGATGTCACCTGTGGGTATATACTACATTACTGATACACCCTGCAGAAGATCACAATTTTTGCTAAAACTGAAGTTAGGAGATAAGAGAATTACCAACGGTCCAACGCCGTAGTAAAGTGTGAGATTTATAACCACACTTGCGCAGCTTTCCAAATGATGGTTTACAACATGTCACTGGAGAAACAGGCCGCGCTATTAGGGGTGCTAGCGGCCCCTCACAAATGGATGCACCCAGTGCACATACTGTATATTCATATTGCCAAAAATTAATTTCTTTAATAGTTACGGCGAAATAGACCAGTAAAATTGTGACAAATCATGTTGAGCAATGACACAACTAAAAGACACAGCTGGTATATGTCTGAGATTTGAACCCTCCGACGCCTGGTTCGTAAGTCTGAGCTCTAACAATTGAGCTATCCTCTCCCCATATATCAAGTGTACCTGACTGACCACTCTGCATGAAAATTGATTGACTTAACTAATTACATAAAACAGTGATACTAGAAAAACAGGCAAGGACAATTCATGGGTTGGTGCTCTACCACTGTAGCTATGCCATTTGCCAATGACCTGAAAATATTGTTGGAAAAAAATGAAGCGCGAAACTTCAATCTGTGGCATACTTCAACCCTGCTAATTACGTCCCACGATAACCAAGTTCATGTTCGTCTTTACAAGTAAATTATCGGAGACAAAGTTGAATGTTTTATAAAACGCACGTGTCACGTACCGTCGGTGAAACGTTGACCCCTGGTCATCGGGTTGCCTCCCCTGTCTGGGTACAACCCGCCGTCCAATGATGACCAGCCAATGCTCTGGGGAGTCTCTCTCCCAGGCACACTGTGCAAACTCGAATCAGGACCGGTGATGCCCACGATAACCTCAGACACAGGGCCTGCGAGTCATCATGGTTCAGTTAGCATAAATCATCAGTGAACAGGGCGTACCCAAAAAATGAAAGGTCGGCGATATTCAATTATTGTTGCCGGGTTAAAACTGTCCAGAATCTGTAGTAGATATCAGATCCACTTCACTACCACCCTATTTTTTTTTACTGTATCAATAGTTCTAATAGTATTTTAAGTATCTTATATGTCGGAGATAGTACCTTTTTTTTCTCAAGCACCATAAAGATAAAAGTTGCTCATTTTTTAATCATTTCCCAATTTTTAGTTGATAAATTAATTTTAAAAATGCGTTACATGTTATTTTTCAGAAATACTTCTACCCTTCTGTGTAGATATGAACAGTGCTCAATGCCATAATATTGAATATAGCTGATATTACATAAAAAGCACTCCATAAATACAACACAGTAGTTCACGAAGAAAAGTTGCAAGATACATGAGAAAAACATGTTCAGTGTGGCCCCTAATTTTTTTCATGTATTTTTCTGTAAATATAACTGAAAAACTAGGGGGGATTGCTCGCACAAATCAGAGAACTTTCTGATAACTTGCTGTGAACTGACATTTGGCAGAAGACACAAGCAGGTTTATATAGCTTGTGAATATAGTTTTTTTTATAAACATCAAGATCCAGAATTAACCCTTTTAAAGCTATTCAATACTACATTTGTTTATGTTGTATTTATTTAAAGACTCGATAGGTTAATGTCAATCTCGTTTTTGTCTTGCATGTGCATGAAGAAAAAAACACATTTATTGAGGTATTTTTCGATGGATGAAATTCCCCTTTTATCCAAGTAGATATCAATATTCATGATAACAACGTGAATATTCAATCAATCTAGAAATAATAATAATAATAATAATAAATTTGTTTGGGAGGCGCCCTAATAACTAGTATGTCTCTAAGGTGCCTATATACATTTCGTGTGATAACTAATCATATTGTATAACACAATGATGAGTAAATATAAGTAAATCATTGCCTAACACAACATTTAAATGAAAAGAAATGACTAATTATATTGCATAACACGATAAAAAATAAATTCATATCCTAATCATCTATTAAATCATAGCCTAACACCATCATTATGTGAAATGGAATGAAATTTCATTTGATTTTTATCGCCCTCCCAATAACATGTCAATCAAAAACTCCTCACAAATTTCTGGTTACTATGACTACAAGAAATGCAAAGAGTATAAAGAATACGGGGAGTACAACGAATATGATATACCAATGCATTCCTATATATCTTAAACATAATGAATAATCCGAATAATTAGAGGGTGCTTAACTTTTCTACGTCTACACATTGTAATTATAATTATAAACATACTCAGGGTATAAGCGTATACAAGATACAATGGTATCACGTATTACCTTACAAATTATGGAGTAGAAAAACACAATTATTGTTCCTCATAATTCAGCACATTCCATATTTTAGTTTTTACTCTAACATTATAACTCTTCGTAACGATATCTCGTTTCCAACATTCCCTAGTCTTGGGCCTCACCGAGCGTTAATGTTCAGAGCAAGTGTTACATTATTTCCATATATAACGTGAAAATTTTACGCGACCATCGTAATGTCACTAAGCAATTGTGAGAGATGAAATGTTAGATGGGTGATGGTAATGGTAATGGTAAAGAATTTATAATGCGCATTTTTGGTAAATACCGTCAAATGACGCAATGGACAAAAATC
>WURV02154911.1:0-16647 GCA_011762755.2 Epimenia babai
TAAGGGAGGCTAATCAAATTGTCGTGTTAACCACATAGGCTAGCTTTGTAAAGGGTCATAAATGAAATTGGCCCACATAACGATTACTTCGGTAGTCAGCCTATAACTAAATAAAAGTAAAATACGTATCGTTAGGTATAGCCAGGGATTAACCCGCTATATGGGCCATCATTGGCCGCTGCTACCATCATGTAAGATAAGGCACTAATCTCTGTGAAGGTTTTGGTAGATAAATAAAACAATATAGTATTGAATTTCTGAATTTCTTTCATAGACGGGGAGTGGCAAGACCTTCACGATCACCGGTGGGGCGGAACGCTACATTGACCGGGGTATTATACCGCGTTCAATCTCCTACATATTCCAACAGTTCCAGCAGGTAATGCGTTTAACATCGTCAAATTCCCATCATTAGACTTCTATTATTTAAATACTTATATAGTATGAAAGATGCTACAATTGTTATTATGTCAAGATTATCAGCCATCTTGGTTTTTTGATAGCAAACATGTTGATTAATACTATAGTTACTCTTTCCAGTGCATGCTTTATTCCTTTTGTTGACTAAAACTAAAAAGAAAGTTTCCTCGAGTCGTTTCCCTTCCTGTATTGACCTAATCATGACTAGTATTCGTTTGTGTCTGTTTTAATGGTGATATATGTGTTAATTATGTGTTATTGTGTACATACATTTAAGAATATAGATTTAATCATTCTTGTGTTGTGCAGTCTGCAACTGTTCCATGTTAATAGTTTAATCATGAAATTTATTTAAATTATTTGTTTATCCAAAGGGCCTTGATTGACCTTGAATTTGAATTTTAGAATATGAAAATTTCTTCCTGCGGGACTAATATCATATTTCGGCCTCAAGTGTAATTTGTTCTGATTCAGAAGTAAAATGTGAGGCTTTTATGGGAATAATGTTGATAAAAATTTTAGTACCTTATATTCAAACATCATTATTGCTAAACCTTCCAAAGACGTGCTGTGGCAACTCCTGAATGGGAGCAACTAAACCAAGAAAATTGTCAACGCTGCGAAGTGACGTATACCTCTGTATGTTAATATTTTCTCTTTATAGCGATCAGAATTCGAGTTCTCGATGCATATATCATACCTCGAGATTTACAACCAAAATGGTTTTGACTTGCTCGACCCGAAACACGAGGCCTCCAAACTTGAAGATTTACCGTAAGTATCAGTTATGAACTTCTGTGTGTAACATCGATCCTCGTATGTAGGAATGGGTCGTTGTAAACCTTTGTGAATGGTATGGACAGGTCTTCTGAATAATTTACGTGATATGAATATTGTCATTTGTATGTTGCCATAATTCACTCTGGACATAGTGCTCAGTGCCAGAGAACTTATAGTTGTTGGGGTGATTTTGGAGAATCTCTAGAGACTTCCAGAACTCTGACGTGATTCTGAACCTATAGAATTCCCCATTCTAACTTGCTTACAAAGTACTCCAGAACATGGCGCAATTTTGAGAAATTGAATCAACCATATTTGCATACCCATATTCGCATAACGATGCTTTGCATACCCATCGACTATTACACATTCTGCAAATGATATCTTTTGGCATTACTCTGTGATCTAGAATGTTCTTGATTTCGCTTTCCCAAACTTGTGTATATATAGTTTTTTCTTTGCCATTATATTATCTAGATTCCAATGTTTCTTGTCATTATTTGTTTTTTTAGCGATATACTTGATTTATTTATATTGTAAAGTGTCGTAGGCATCATCTTGTCACAATGACTAAGGGATTATATGGCACTTAAATTAAAACTTCATTAGTATTATTATTATCATTATTATATTTTGTAAACACCCAGTGCGTAAGCACTAATCATTGATGTGGCCCTCTGATGTAAAACACTACAGTATTGACTGGAATTTTTGGTTAAACTTTACAGTAGATGAGAGCATTGCAGGCGATGCTGCATTGAGTGTAACTGCCTTCATTCATTTTTCTTAATTGCATTTTAATGTTCTATATTGCTCATTTTTTGAATGACATTTACATTGTTTTGTGAATCGCTAGAGACCTGCAATTACTTGTTGCCTGAGCTCAATCCAATTTTCTTTTGAAGGGAATATGTTGAACAAAATAATGGTCACCTCTATACAATTATCATGCCGAGGGTTGTATCGTGTGCTGTGTGTTGAGGGATAACCCTCGGTGTATGCGGCGATCCTTCGATGACTGAAGTAAATCTCCTCCTTTTGAAACGTCAATATTTTTATGCATATTATAGTGAATTTTAGCAGTTTGCACTTTGGTTTATTGAGACAGATCGAATTTATTCATAAACCAATTTAAATTCAATTTGTCTCAAACTATTCATAAACCAATTAAAATTCAATATGTCTCGAAAGGTGTTACCCTTGTATTTTTTCTTACTTTATGAGACTGACACGGCTGCGCATATCACATCCGGAAAACATTGTACTGGGTTGATAACAATCATATACACTTTAATATGATAATACGATAAATATATTTGCATTATACTGGTGACATGTATCATTGTTTCATACATGGATTGTATTATGATGATTGATTTACATAACATATTAAACTCAAGTGTTAGTAAGGAGAGTAACAACTCAGAGTTCGGTTTATGTCTACTATGTCTTATAATGATCCATCATCATGGGGTTTAATCCATTCTGAAGGAAGGTGACATTGATGGAGGACAGTGAGCAGAATATTCATCTCAAGAATTTATCCGTGCATCAGTCAGGAAGTGAGGAGGATGCATTGAATCTCTTGTTTCTGGGTGACACCAACCGTATGATAGCCGAGGTATGATGTGTACTAACCGTATGATACCTGCGGTAGGGTGTGTAACCAGTGGTATGATACCTGAGGTAGGATGTGTACCAAACGTATTATAGTTGGGGTAGGATGTGTGCCAACTGCATGATAGCCGAGGTAGGGTGTGTACCAAATGCATGATAGCCGAGGTAGGGTGTGTACCAACTGCATGATAGCCGAGGTAGGATGTGTACCAACTGCATGATAGCCGAGGTAGAATGTGTACCAACTGCAGGATAGCCGAGGTAGGGTGTGTACCAACTGCAGGATAGCTGAGGTAGGGTGTGTAGCAACTGCATGTTAGCCGAGGTAGTATGTGTACCAAATGTATGATAGCTGTTGTAGGATGTGTACCGAACGTATGATAACTGAGGTGGGATGTGTATCGATGATATGATAGCCAAAGCTAAGATAAGGATATGTACCTACCGCGTGATTGCTGAGGTAGAATGCAACCCGATGAAAATATGTAGTATTATATTAACTGAACTTGTTACCCAACTTATTGGTTACAGATAACTGATGACACTTGGCCATTTACCAAGTTAAATTTTTCCACCATCCGATGACTTTGATGTTATTTGATGTGAAAAATGTACTGATATTTTAGACACCGATGAACCAAGCATCAACTCGATCCCATTGCATCTTCACGATTCATTTGACGTCACGCGTCGCTGGGTCAGCCACGATACGCCGTGCCAAACTCCACCTCGTCGATCTCGCCGGGTATGCGGCGTATGGTATACAACCACATCTCTCTTACCCCATCATACATTTTAACATCTTAAGGATGGGGATCAGTTCCGTTGTTCTCATCGGCAGGCTGGCGGGTTGTGAGAGGTGCCACCTAAATGGGAAATTTAATCGATGACACAGTAATATGGTCAGCTGTCACAGAATTTCGCATTGTACCACTATCTTCCCTCTATGTCATCATTTCACTGTACTCAACTCACCAGTCAAGTAGTCAAGATTCAGCAGGATGTGCTACCTGTGTACGCTGCTGTGTACGCTGTTGGCATTTAGAACCACTGGCATGAGTGGACTCAGATAAACTGTCAACGTAGACGCTGTGGTTTGCACTAAGCTGTTTTGTCCTACGTATTACATGAGGCTAACTATAAGCTATATTCAGTGATATTGTATTTCAGTTCAGGCTAACTTTTCAAGGGCCAATAACTGCCTTTACACTATTGTGATACCAGTATTTAATGCATATGATCTGTATTACTTATTTATATCAGGAAAGAAATGCACACAAAAAACCCATCCCTCTGATGGGACTCAAACCTACGACCTCCAGATAACCAATCTGGTGCCCTACCAACTGACCTATAGTTTTTTCTGTGCATTTCTCCCCAGCTATTCAAAGAACCAGATTGGCTATCCCATTAACATCAAGTTATTTAAACACTTTGAATTCAATTCAATACTGCTGATTCCACTTTCAGATCAGAGCGAGTGTCCAAAACAGGCACAAATGGTATTTTACTGACAGAAGCGAAATACATCAATGTGTCTCTACACTACCTTGAACAGGTCATGCATATTTTATATTTCTCACCTAATAATTTCTCTATCATCAACTTATACGGCATATACGATGCGATATCTCGTATAGCACATTATTGCAATGGCCAATATTTGCGAGAAGTCTCCAGTAGTTTTAGGAAATATCGGAACATTCACAATACTGCTCTATTCAGCGCAATTTCTTGCATGTGTAACAAACATGCTACTAGCATCCAATAGGTGAGTATCACGTGATGATAGTTCTCCGTACACTTGACGTACTGGTTAAAAATGGTGACTCGTAAATCTGTAGATGCCGAAACCAAAAAATTAATCAATGCTAACCTTTAACCACCCTTTTTGTGCGATTTCACAAACTGACACATTCATAAACCTAAATACCTTAGCATGGGAGGCTTCATTTTTCCACATTAAATTGTCATTAACTAAAAAACTCACTATGACTGTATTAATTATAGCAGCAGTTAAATCAAGGTCAGAATCGAGATCGAGTCACTTGAATCTAACTTAAAAGTTGCATCCGTCATATTGATTTTATCACGCAATTGCTAGAGTAATGTGTTGCCTATATGTCAGTGTGGTAATGGTCAATAGCTACAAGGGTAAATATCGGGAGGGATTCTGGCACCTGTTACAAGGTTACCTACTCCAGTGAATTGATGATGTCTATTCTGTGGGACAGTTACCTATATTGTAAGTGTGGCTAATGCAGGTGATTATATCACTCTCAGACAAGACCCGCAGTCACATCCCTTACCGCAACTCGATGATGACCTCCGTCCTGCGGGACAGTCTAGGTGGTAACTGCATGACAACCATGATAGCAACAATCTCAGTTGATAAAAAGTGCATTGATGTGAGTGATAAAAGTGCATCGATGTGAGTGATAAAAGTGCATTGATGTGAGTGATAAAAGTGCATTGATGTGAGTAATAAAAGTGCATTGATGTGAGTAATAAAAGTGCATTGATGTGAGTAATAAAAGTGCATCCATGTGAGTGATAAGGTGCATTGACATGAGTAATAAAAGTGCATTAACGTGAGTGATAAAAGTGCATTGATGTGAGTAATAAATGTGCATTGATGTGAGTAATAAAAGTGCATTAACGTGAGTGATAAAAGTGCATTGATGTGAGTAATAAAAGTTCATTGACGTGAGTAATAAAAGTGCATTGATGTGAGTAATAAAAGTGCATTGACATGAGTGATAAAAGTGCATTGACGTGAGTAATAAAAGTGCATTGACGTGAGTGATAAAAGTGCATTGATGTGAGTGATAAAAGTGCATTGATGTGAATGATAAAAAATGCATTGACGTGAGTGATACAAAAAGCATTGGTGTGCGTTATAAAAGTTTCTTTATCCTTTATTATATTTCTTTATTTATATTTAAAGACATTTACACACAGTTGTAATATAAACTATTTCTCCATTGGTCACATTATTTTTGCATCTAATACATATTATGTCGGACTGTTATACCATGTTCATTTTAAATTTTTGTTACGTCTGTGTCTATTTATTATAGAAATTTTGTGAAAGATAATATACATTTTGGCAACGTTGTCGAATGCAAGCCAATGGTATACCCCAATGTCTGTGTTAATTACATGGCATACAAGTTCATTAATTGTTAAGTGTTTTCAGTGTTTCAACTCCATGTTCTCATGAATTATCTACGAAGAATTAAGGTGCCTTATCCCCATCGGCATGATTGTCTGGGCAGCCTTGCAGTGTGATTATATAATGACTCCATCCATCTGACCTGGATGTGTTTCTAACGCCATATGGCACCATCTCACATCGTGCTACCTTGGCATCCCATTGCATATAATGTTCTCATAATGAATTGAATGCACCACATAAGGATACTGTCTGCTGTCATTTAGTTGTAGTGCATGCAACACGCTCGCATGTCTCTCACTGTTTTCTGCTATGTTAATTTACTCAGCATGTATACGCTAAATATCGCATTACGAATCATGGGCTGTACGGAGCTAATAATGGTCTACACTATAGGTTGATATGCGTCTCTAGATGCTCGTGTACTGTTGACGTTTCAGGAGTCGATATCTACGTGTAGGTTTGCTCAACGCGTGGCAATGATAAAGAACGAGGCAGTTCTTAACGAGGAACTCGACCCGAAGTTAATGATTGCTAGACTTAAGCAGGAAATCATTCAGCTGAAAGAAGAAATCGCCATGGTAACAGGAGAACAGCGCTCGGATGAATTGTCTGATGAAGATAAATTACGGTTCGTTTGATGTGGATGTGATTTTAATGGCTCGTGTCATGTCGTTTGTCATGTCGTTTGTCATGTATTTTGTCATCCAAGGTGTGGGCTCTCTGATCTGAACATTCACCACTATTTTCTTTGAACTTCCGCTTTCTTGCGCTTGCTTTTTGACAAACCTTATGAAATTTAGATATTATTTCCAGTTACATTATTTGTTTTGACTGTAGAAACATTGTATACGCGATAAGACTTATTAATTTTGTATATAGTATCTGACTAGGCTCATAGTCCACATTGTTACATTAGAAGTCTTGAAGACCCCCTGCTCTAGTTGAGTCCCAGATAGACTCATGACAGTGTGGGTTGCCCTGTGAGTGTGGTTATGTGAGAGTTCTCTCTGATGTGACTTTTGTGGATATTGATGACACTGTCGCTCACAGTGCCACCCCTCTGCTCTCTAGTCATCATCTATCACACATTTAACAGTGTCTGTCGACTCAGTTTGTGCGGTGGCGTTCATCAATACGATTAGTGACATCAATACGAAGGTCACCTATATCTCAAGATTTGCTGGTGCAGGGTGATTTCCCCTCCCTCACTAAGGAGAACTATATTCACCATCATTAGTTTAACCACAGCCATCATTATCATTTAGGGCTAATGACAGCATAGATAATGGGAACTTTCCAGCTCGTTACTTTTATTTTATACCCTTTAATGGAATAATCCTGTAGATAACAATAAGAATATTAATATAATGAATTTATGAAATATATTACCTCACACTTGTCTATGGTGTTTCATTTCTGTGATTTGGAGTCTTAAGTGGCTTTGGCACCTGGGATACGAAATGAACATGAATTTATGATATTCTGAATTGTTTATGTTGAATCAGCAATAAATAATAGCCTTCGTGCTTTGATGTCTGATGTGCCCTTTCAGATGCGAGGAGGCTGTAGATACATTCACTAACGACACCAACCCCGATGTAATGCTCAATGTTGGTGCTGACATGAGAAAGATTCACTATTGCTATTCCATATTTAAGGTTACTAGTCACCTTATATAATGCCATCCCATATGGGGACTTTTTACTTTTAATACATTTAATTTTCCTATGGAATTTGTGAACTAATTGATGGGTTCTACTTTCTACCCCGTAGATTGGCCTGCATTTTGATGCTCCTGTCCCACCAATTGACAGGAGGCTTCATATGATAGTCTATATGTCTTAAAAATATATAAAATCAGGAAAGTATGTAACAAAAAAAATTCAAGTTTCACCAGAACTTTTTATTATGTGTGTGTGTGTGTAATGAATGTATGTAAAGTGGCTTATGGCTCATTTTGCTGATCAGTTCTTCACTTATTACAGGGTAGCTACACTCCCAGGTCATGTGCACATTCCTCAAAATAATACCTTTCTTGTCTTATCCAGTACTAGGATATGTAGGTTGCTTGCTATTCCTGAATTATTGTATGTGAACGTGTGTACAAATTACCTGCGATCAGCACTACATCGCGTTGACCCTATTTCTCGCTTACAATACTCGTGAAGACTAAGGTTAATATCACGTTGATAAGTACAGTTACCCTCGTTGATTGTTGTAGTACCACTGTGTAGTCACTGTAGTACCAACCATCGCGCCAGGGTCAACACCTGACCATCATCCTTTCATGCCTTGAGTTTCTAATGTCAGTGGACAGCTTAACCATGTCATAGATTCCCCTGAATCCGTGGTACATTATGATTTTGTCCCCTGTCCCAATTCTTCAAAATAGAAATAATTTCAGCGATTACTGCGCCAAAAGGCAAACTCTCCGACGAGACAACCCACAGATAGCCAACCGGCTGGGTGTCCCTCACCAGTAGACACGGGGCCCTACTCCAAGTCTGATATCAAACAACTCAAGCAGTTGGTAGAACAGAGGGACAATGAAATCAATATCCTTTCTGTATAAAATACAGTGAAAAAACCAGCGCAATTTAGACCACACGAATGGTAATGACACCTATAATAAATCATAAATATAAGAAGTGCTTAAAGTTGTGATACCTGTCAGCCAGTCCCACAAATTATCATGTTACAAGACAGTAGCACTTTATATTGCATTTAGACTTAGGTACTGACTGTCAATAATATTTTTCTATTCTTACATGTGACAATTTACTTTATGGTATGTGCCACACTGTAGTTATGTGTAATAGACTGATGCAGCGAAATCTACATCAACCAATTCCATATCTGCATAAGACTACCCGATTCTAAAATGTTCAATGGTAAACTTCCAAACATTGGGACAAACTTTGTCCATCTGACAGACGTGTAGTATTTAAGTTTATTAAATTTAACAGCCATTCCAAGAACAAACTGAGAATATTATACTATGATATTATATATATAATATACTATCCATGATATCCATGATATATAATAGCTTTCCAATACAGATATCTGTAACAAGTATGGTAGACTATAAAGTGAATGGCTGATTTTTAAGATTTTTTAGGTGTTTAATGTAACATTGAATGGGTAATTAATAGGGTAGCCATTGTAATTCTCTAAATAACTGGAGAGGAATCCACAGAAAACACCTGTACATCTGGGTGGGCCTCAACCCAAGATCTTCAAGTAACTGGTCTGGTGGTCTACCAACTGAGCCACAGGGGCTCTGTATATATCTGCCTGTTAGGATAGGCTATGAGAAATCAAGTTAAATTAATATATAAATGATATATCTGATATATTCACTCATTCAATCGATTTTGACATCCATAATTAGTTACGGCAGTCTTTTAAAATGAATGTATGGTTTTTGATTGTGACAGGATGATTGTTGCTTTACTCCATACTTATGATATAATGATATAACAGTCTAACTGTTATGATATAACGGTAGATGTGTACATGTTAGACATGCTGTTTACACTTCAGTGGCACTTCGGATTTCTCTCTGTTTTTTTCCTACTGTTATTCACGAGCCACTCTGTGTACTTTGGAGTAGCAGCCACTAATACAAATGGCAATATCTAACAATACATATCTACACCCTAATACCATCCTAAATCCCTTAATCCACACTCCTTAATCCACATAATCCTTTTGGTTACAACACTACTTAAGAAGTTTGCTTCCCCCTCTGTCTCCTGCATTTTTTAATACAGAACATTATTGATACTTTATTAATATTCCACACACTGCTGTAGACTATATTATTTATTTACATTACATTAATTCTATTACTGTTAGTTTTGTTGCAATTTCATGCACATTTGCAGGCTGTTAGTTCCAATCACAGTATGTAAGCTACATGACCAAATTTTATAGCATTAGTCTTAATAAAATAAACTTTTACGAATGTAATGATAGATGGACATCTCATAATGATGAGTTGTAATGCTTGCTGCATTGTCTTATTCTTCATCATGTTGCTTATAATTAATTAGTTACAATCTTACAATCATTGATTACAAGGCTTCATATTCATGAATATTCATAACCTCGACACTTCGCTACAATTACCATATATTTAACCAGTGATACATCTGATTTTTGCAGACTTATCCGAGACTTACATAGTTTTAGTTTTACTATATTGCTAACTTTTATCTTGTACAAGAGATCTTATTAGTACGGTGATTTCCCCAAAAAATCCCTCCTCACGGTATTCATGAGTTCTGCACCGCAGGGAATATTTATTTCGCCAATCTATGCGTTGTCATAGTAACATGTGTACACACGTATGATATCATCAACCTATAACAACACCACTATGTATCACATAGTATATTTTTTCATACATTAGCATAGTTCTAAAGGCTTCCTTCTGCCTTGAATATCACTAGTACAGCGTTTTAAACTGTTTTTTGTGAATTCATGAGTATTATGATCCCTAACACCACTCAGACATTCTCGTGGGAATGTTAAAGAAGGAAAAAAAATATTCAGCTGATGCCCAAAAGTTATTACAAAAACATGGAGTGTCACTTGACCGCCCAGTAACATCATATAACCAGATACCGTCCAATAGTCACTCATCCACTGGTCACTCAACCACTACTGCTCGCTCTGATAATCTGAGTAGACCAGTGAGTGATTCAACATTGACCTATGACACGTCACACAATGAAATATCACCCAGTAAATCGGAGGAGCAGAGAAAGACTGCAATATGTGAGTTGTTTCCACTTAATGCTCGGAATTTGGCAACTGCTTCCTGTGAATCCAATGCATTTTGAGAATTTTATGCATTGCTGATTCTGTTACATAATGATGTTGATATGTTTATTGCTGATTATATTACATAATAATGTTTATGTTGAGCATTTTGTTTATTGCTAATGTTTATGTTGATAAATTTTCTTGATGTCTCGGACTATTCATGTTTGTGTTGAGTATTTTGTTTATTGCTAATGTTTATGTTGATAAATTTTCTTGATGTCTTGGAATAATCATGTTGATGTTGAGTGTTGTACATTGCTGATTATATTGAATGATGATTACGCTGGCAAGTTTATTTAATGTTGATCATGTTGCGTACATAGTTATGATAGTGACGTAATCAATGCTTTCAGTGGGTGATATGTCGATCGGGAGACAAGAGGCATTTGAGATATTCCGCCGTGACTACTCACATAACGACGTCATTGAGGAGAACAAGCGTCTTCTCAAGGTCAAGTTCGGTGAAGCCAAGCAGCTGGGAGAATATGTGAACAAAGCCCGCCTCTCCATTAGTGAGCTTGTTACCCACAAAGTTCATGCATTTTATATTTACAATAACAGTAGGAAAAAAATATAGGTGTAATGATATACTCTATAATGGTATGCATTATAATTATATAGTATAATGATATACTGTATTATGATATAGCATTGTATATTTCTAATAATTTGTGTTATCTTTTAATAAGATTAAAAACTTTTTTGATACTAATGAATATATAACTGTTTTGATATAATTTCCCATTTTATATCAAGATGTAAGAAATTGTTTTCTCAAGGACTCCACTCTATAAGCCTTTGTTTCTTTACTGTATCACCCCCTTCATCAAAGTCACTAATCATATGAGAGTGATGCTCACTATAAGTAGCTGCACTAATTCCATTCTACTTAATGCCCTGTGCACCTTCATTTAATCCGTTGCATTCCTGTCTATTAAATATTAGTCGACCCATCTATTAATCATCACTTTTGCTGTTTTTGTCCACTGTCCAGTGTACTGCCCACCAATGGTTAATCATTTCTATTCACACATATATTCATAAAAATCTTGTTCATTATACTCATTTAATATGGCATACTCTAATTATCTAACAGTCTAATAAATTATTTCTTGTTTCTCACATGTTGACATGTTGATCAATTTTATTCACGAAGCCTAACGAAGCAAAATTATTACATACATGTCAAGGCTCATTCATTAATCAAGTCAATGGGTCTCTAAAGGTTTCCACAACCCTTATGTTACAGGGATGTTACCTACTGTACATTCTACTAAGTTGCATTTCGATATGTCAGTCTCTATCTGTATTTTTAAGTAAATATATAATGAAAATAAATTCCGCAATATGCAGTACAAACATTTACTATACTATTCTGGAAATAGAACTTAATAACAACAGATATAAATGAATTTTGAACATCTTATAACAGACTTAATATAAAAAATGGGATATAAACAAATGAGATGTAGTAAAATGCACAGTGAACAGTGAGATTGATAGTTTCTTCAAGTTAACATGTATTTATCTTTCTTTAAGTAAATAAAGTGGAAGCTTTTCAAAAATTTTTGTAGCTTATGGTCATTATGCTTTCTGATCAGGCTTCATCCATTGTCCGTCCATCCGATGTTAATTTTTTCTCTAAAAATCATCCATTTCTTCCAGAACCACTTATCGTAAAGCTTTGCCATTTGGCAGATGTTTTCCTAGGGTTGGTCTCTTGTTAAGCTCATCATCATCTGACCAATGGGGAAGTAACTTCTGGTGATGTTTGTATTTTCACTTTAAAATCTCCCTAGGAACTGCTTGTCCAAAGCTCAGCAATTTGGCAGATAATATCGTTGCTTTGGTCTTTTTTAGATTATGTAAGCATATTATCATCGAATCAAGGGTGAGTAGTTTCTGGCGATGTTTGTATTTTTACTTAAAAATATTCTCACAGCATGTAAATTTCACATTTTACGTTGTTATTAATAACATGCCATACACTTACCATTGTATCGTGTTTTATTTGCAGATAGGATCAAAGGTCAAATAGAGCAACATCGAATGTCTCTTGTTATGCAAGGTAATTATTGGACAGACCTCAAACTTATTTCTTAGGATGGCAAGTTCATTATTTTGTGTACAATAATTAAGAATAAAATATACTAATGTGCAGTGGTGTCTTCAGAATTTTATCTCAAGGGGTGCTGGGGGGGGGATGAATTGGCCTTGTATTTAGAAATGGGTATGTGAATGGAACAGTCGACCACGTATTTCGACAAGTGAGCACTGCACAGTGGCACGAGCCAATAAGACGTCTGAAGGGGAACCCCCCACACCTCCCAGGAAATTTGGGATTCCTAGATTTTACTTGGTGCAGTCTGATGTATATCTAGGCCGGTTGTAGCCAGGATAGTAACTCACATACCCTACTTATTTATAACCAGGTATATTTTGTGAAATCTTAAATATAGAGTCGAAATATTGTTACTAATGAATGTTGCGTCATTTTAATCAATGATTTAGAATATTATCAGTATGGTTTAAATATTACGTGTACAAATCCATTGGTGTGCCACATTAATTTTTTTTAAATGATTTGGAAATGATTTATATTTGCAATCTCTCTCGCTATTTTGATTAGGCGTGACCTGTTTATCAAACATCCAATTGAGTTTTTCCGAGAAGACATATCAAGTTACTGTATATCACATAGTAGAGAAAGTAACTCTACATGATAAAAAGATTTGATTTGTTGGCAGCGATCAAGTCCAAACTTTTGTGTAGGTCTATTGGAGTACCGGCCGCTTAACCCTTGAACTTTAATCTCAAATGAATATTCATCAATTCCATATTAGCATGCAATCACGCGAATTTATGCGAATAGAACATTCTACAGCCAATAGTTGACCTGCGCACATTTAATGTAAACCCAGTCATCGGTTTTTAAATAATTATGACCATATTAGATATTTTCTTGTTTGCAAAGCCGTAATCGCTGGCTGCCAGGAGTCAAGCAGTACATCTTACACAAAAAAACATACTTGTTTATGTAGTTAGTGGGATGAAAATGGCTAATGTAAACCTTGCAAGATCCCTTTAGTGATTATTACCTGTTCTATCCAAATTTTTTTCAAACTGAATAGATCCCTTAAAGATGCCCCTGCAAATGTGTCATCCTCCGTGTAGTCTAGGGAAAGTAATATACAGTAGTTTCAGGTTGTTAACTATCAAACTCATGATTTAGGCTTATATTGAATGGTTTATCTAATTCAATACATTATAGTAGATGTTAGATAGATTGCACATTTGTTTAAGGGGTGGTACAGCTGTTATAATTATATCCACTCCCTGCCACTAGTCTTATTTACTTCAGAGACTGATATAATCTTCCCTTATTAAGCATTATTACATATATGATATAAATATTTTATGCAAAAAATCATATATAATGCGGTGTATATATAGTTTGTGCGCAGGGTAAATTTGCTGATTTTGTCTACATTGGTATTCAGGTTTAGTAGATCCTAACAACAGTGTGCCAGATGATACTGAACAGCATCTACGCCAACAGATCGACAATGAGAAAGTCGGGTAGGATAGCTTAAAAATTATCATGTATATCAATATATATTTATTCATAGTAGATGCCTATTGCTTAATAAGAGCAAAGTGACTTAAATATAGACAGATTTTTTATTAGATTGTAACAGTTTTTGGGCATATGCTGAGTTTGGCAAAATTATAGCCGATTATTCTGGCCATTAGACATATATGTAATATATGCTTAAGTAAAAAAGTTAAGCCCCCACCCTATATTTCACTGTATATATTGTGTAAATGTCACATTTTAGTAAGATTAGCATATAGATATTTTCGTGTTTCATAATGCATTTTAGTGGTGTACCTATAAATCACGCAAATATAGAGGCTAATGTATTTAATAGCAATAATTTTTATTTCCAAAAAGTGATCTTTTTGGAGCATTATTGAAGGCTTCCAAACTTTTTGGCTACAGAGAACCACTTAAGGTGGATATTACAAATTATTCTATAGATATCACTATTTACACTCAAAAATGTTCACATAGGACCCAATGTATTTCTTCATGTAACCACCACGAGTATTCAGGATGGGAAGAACCCTTCTCCTCGTCCCAGAGATTAGGGGCTGAATCTCTGCCATGGGTACCCTACACCATTCCTCATGTAGTGCCGCCTCTAATTCATCAAGATCTTGTACTGCTGGATTTCTCTGGTTGACTTTTCGACCAATCATATTTCAAATGTGCTCAATGGGATTGAGATCGGCACTTCTTGCAGGCCATGGTAGAGTGGTGATGGCGTGTCCCGCAGAAATTTGGTAGCTGCCCAAGATCTGTGGCATCTGGCATTGTCATCCATTAAAACTGGACGTGAATAAGGCACATGTTCATCGATATATGTGGCACCACCACGTTTTTGAGGATTTCGTTGTGGTCTCTTTAGCCAGTTAGTGTTCCTCAAATTGTTCGAACGTCAAACTTACAGTCATAAGACATGCTACCTCTATGGACCCTCCACCACCTGCTCCACATTTCCTCCATACTCTACAGTCGTTCACGTGCAGAAGAGAGCGACCCTCGTCTGAGGTTTAAGTGTTGCCGATGCATGGAGGTGCATCCTGTTAGTGAAACCGCTTTAGTTGGATTCTTCGTACTTCGTACTGCTCATCTGGCACGATAACTGGGATTCTACAGGCTTACATTTCTCATAGCGATCGGACCGTGTATCCACTATATGGATGGTATGGTGTGACTGCTGGCAAAACGATGTCTTCGCACGAGTCTTGCAAGGCGTCTGTCATGGTGTTCGTTCGTTTTCTTGGGTCTCTCTGACCTTGCACAATCTTTTTAAGTCACCAGTCAAATGTGAACACATGTTACATAGGCTTCCTAATTTCTGGCATAAGACGATGCCTAGTAATGACTCATCCATATTAACACTAATATATGTCATGCATTGTAAATTTATATGCCCTGTGAAAAAAATGGATAGGGTGGGGCTTAACTTTTTTCCTTATGTATATATAGATTTTCGGTTTCACAAATAATCACGCAAAGAAATAACAAAATTTTGTCAAATGTCGGATAATATGCTTTAAAATGCACCATATCATATTTCAACCTATTTCATTTTGTTTCACAATAGACTTGTTTCCCATCCCTGTAAACATTTCTAATCCCCCCTTCAACTCCTGTGTTATATACTGTTTCAATACTGATATTATCAAGTAAATACCTTGTGCATTAAGGTACAGGAGCAGCTACGAGAAGCTCAAGGTTATGAAGACAGAGATAGAACATATTCAGCATTTTCTGGAGAAATCCAAGGTTAAGTTACTCAAAGAATTTGAATTGTGGTGGGCTGAACAAGTCACTTTGGCGCAAGTATGTCACATTTCTTTATTCATAGGTAGTGATTTCAAACTCATTTTTGTCCCTATTCACAATATATACAGTATTATATTGCCCAGAATATAGATGAAGAGAATACCATGATTCGGGGAGATTAGCTAAAACAGTAAGGTTATCTCCCCTCAACTACACTGTTCACACCTGACAAGATTATTTTATTGCTGCTCACACTGTACAAGGTTATGCTCGTGCTGATCACACTGTGCGAAATTATATTGCTGCTCACACTGTCAAAGTTTGTATTCTTACTGATCACACTGTATAAGGTTATATTATTGCTGCTCACACTGTCAAAGTATATAGGTGGGTAGCCGTGTTAGTCTAGTTAATAGAAACTATAAAGATAAAGGGCAACACCTTTTATATAGACTAACTGGTT
>WURV02154922.1:1316-16645 GCA_011762755.2 Epimenia babai
TTGTAATCCCACACCCCCTGAATCCAGTCAAGAATGCTGACCTTATAGCCGTGATGGCTGAGGGACGTATCGTCGAGATGAGTTGATGGTCACTATTGTAATCATGCATTATAATTGTAATCCCACACCCCCTGAATCCAGTCAAGAATGCTGACCTTATAGCCGTGATGGCTGAGGGACGTATCGTCGAGATGAGTTGATGGTCACTATTGTAATCATGCATTATAATTGTAATCCCACACCCCCTGAATCCAGTCAAGAATGCTGACCTTATAGCCGTGATGGCTGAGGGACGTATCGTCGAGATGAGTCGATGGTCACTATTGTCATCTTGCATTATAATTGTAATCCCACACCCCCTGAGTACAGTGAATAATGCTGACCTTAATTCTTTGAGCCACTGCGCAGTGAGCTATAAAGGTGTTACTGCTTCTATTTGCTTATAATATAAATATGGTGAATTCTTGGGTGTAAGTGGTAATATAGTGGAATTGTGGAATGGAAATGGGAAGTGAAGAGAACCTCAGTTGTGAATGCTGCCATGTTGTTTTGGCTAAGGGATCAACAAGGCATCATCAAGGCGAATCGAGGTCAAGATTTTTATCATTAGGTGATTTCAGCCAGGGTTTGTCCACAAATCTGTATTTTCTCATTTCAGTGTCTTAATGGCTTTTTTCAGGTATTTCTAGGCCGCTTGTTTTTGATGTCAGGCAATCTCTTTGTTGTTTTCTCATTCCGATATCAAGTTGAACTCCGTGGCCTCTTGTTTCGTCTTTTTTTCTTTTTTCAGCTCACCTGCTTATCATTGTCGGGTCTCTTTAACCTCTAGTCTTGTTTCAGTTTCATAATGGGTATTGCCGGGTCTCTTTGGCCTCTTGTATTGTTTTGGTAATGTAATGGGTATTGTCACATCCCTTTGGCCTCTTGTCTTGTTTTAGTTTCATAATGGGTATTGCCGGGTCTCTTTGGCCTCTTGTCTTGTTTCGGTAACGTAATGGGTATTGTCACATCCCTTTGGCCTCTTGTCTTGTTTTAGTTTCATGATGGGTATTGTTGGGTCTCTTTGGCCTTTCATTTATTTTTTATATGAGTGTTGATCGTGACAGTTCTCTAATTACCATAAATAAGTTATCTTTGAACTGTGTATCACTATACAGTATAATTTATCAATTCATAGCCCGTGTTTTAAAAGCGAGTGTCTTCAGTATGTATTTTAATTGTATCTAGTATGTACAGTAGTGTGGTGTTAACACAGCAGGCATTATTCAAATGTAAAGAAGTCATTCCACACTCTTGTAGACACCCCCACTGTGTGATGTCTGCTAGCAGCAACTTAATAAACAGTCAAGTTTGTATCATGCGAGAGCCCCATAAATTCACAATACAGTAGTAGGATACTTGTTGCTCTCTTATAAAGCAGTAAAATTCAATGAATAATTCTCGCAGTCAGGAATCTTTATGCTAGAATTGGACACATTGAGTAAGTAACCTTACTTGATACTATTTAGGATTTGTATTTAAATTGTAATAATAACTGAAATTAGCCAATCGTGTTGATACAGCTACTGAAATTGTATAATTGACTTCATACATCAAGGTGTGATATAAAATGTTGGGAGATTTTCACCTAAACTTTCTATTGTGCGATCAGTGAGGATATCATTGTAATACACTAATTCACTGTTAGTTTATTTAATCTTATTTGTTATTTAGTCAATTTTTAGGTAACCTGAGCTTATGTTCGGTGAGCTTTTCTGATTGGATTTTGTCCGTCGTCCATCCGTCCGATGTTAACATTTTCTTCTCGAGAACCGCTTATCGCAGAGGTCTGTTATTTAGCAGATATTGTTCTAGGGATGGTATCTTCTAGATTTGTCCATGGTATCATCATCGCAGCTAGGGTGAGTACCTTCTGCCGATGTTCATATTTTTTCTTTAAAAATCTTCTCTGTGAAGAGGTTGACACAGATCTGTATTCCTTTGTTTTAGTGTGGTAATGGGTATTGTCGGGTCTCTTTGGCCTCTTGTCCTGTTTTAGTGTGGTAATGGGTATTGTCGGGTCTCTTTGGCCTCTTGTCCTGTTTCAGTATTGTAATGGGTACTGTCAGATCTCTTTGGCCTCTTGTCTTGTTTTAGTGTCGTAGGGGGTATTGTCTAGTCTCTTTGGCCTCTTGACTTGTTTTAGTGTCGTACGGGGTATTGTCAGGTCTCTTTGGCCTCCTGCCTTATTTCAGTATCGTAAAGGGTTATGTCAGATCTCTTTGGCCTCTTTTTCATCTTTTCTCTCTCTCTATTCTCACTCTTATCTCTCTTTTTTCTTATTTTCCTCTTTTCTCTCTTGTTTTCAGGTGTCTTGAGGCCTCTTGTTTCAGGTTAGCGTTTTGAGGCCTCTTTGGCGTTATGTTTTGAGAAAATACTGGAGAAAACTCTTGAAATTCTATCACAAAACTGTCAAACAGCGAAAGTTTGTCCCACCTCAGTGTTACCCTTAGAATTGGCGTGTAAAGATGCCGACATGCCTTTGGCTGACCTAAAATTTGCTGTACGGTTGCCCTGGGGAAGCGGATCGCTCTATTGGTCAATCAGATTATGGCGATATCCAAGGGAGGTTAGATGTTAGTGGTCACATTTGGTGACTGTGTCAAATGCGTATTTACGACACTTACGACACATAACTGGTAACAATGATCAAATAGGTAGTCAAATCATGACAGGCTCCATATTGGACTACCCACATCTCCTGGCCTGGTGAGTGGCTCCAATATTATTCTCACCCTCGAAGTTGCCCGAGATATAAAATGATGACTGTAAATGATGTATTACACAATAGAGTGGCACGCACGAGTCCCTGTCCAAACAGAAAGGGGCATACTGGCAGCTGATAAAACAACAGGCACTGCATGAGCATCACGGTTCCCCTGGCTCAGCAGGCATACCGGAGAAACGGGGCATACTTCTGTCAATCTGGGATTGGGCGCGGTGTAAGTAATTCTCCACACACTGAGTGCACTTTCTTCACACCGACGACCGACGATTAAAAAAGTTATTTTTCAATAATTGACTATCCATATATTCATCTATTTTTTCGCATGAAGGTAAATAACCTTTTTTGTGGATAAAAATGCAATAAGATTTTAATATTTTTAGATTAAACATTCAACAGTTTCTCGATACGATAATTTCCAATTGGTGGCTCAGATTTATTGATTTATTGCGTTTTATATAGTTCCAACACCGATTGCTATTTTTACAAATAACAATGGATGAATGAGTTTATTTATAGTTATTAGCATTCCATATATATTCGGCGCTATTGCCGTGTCTTCAAGAAGAATTAATGTTGATTCTCAAATGTTTCCACTTCAGCCTCTCATACATGAAACTAGTTATTTGATTAGCTATTTGGAGCAAATCGACACTTGTTCGTATTCAACATCAATCAGTAAGTCACTATACCCGTATTAAATCTTGAACTTTTATTAGAATTCGCTAACTGCATCAGTACTAATGTCAGTTACCCTAAACAGGTGAATGATATATCACTGATGGTGCTACCTGTCTTTTATCGTGAACGATATATAACTGATGGTGCTACCTGTCTTTTATCGTGAACGATATATCACTGATGGTGCTACCTGTCTTTTATCGTGAACGATATATCGCTGATGGCGCTACCTGTCTTTTATCGTGAACGATATATCACTGATGGTGCTACCTGTCTTTTATCGTGAACGATATATAACTGATGGTGCTACCTGTCTTTTATCGTGAACGATATATCACTGATGGTGCTACCTGTCTTTTATCGTGAACGATATATCACTGATGGTGCTACCTGTCTTTTATCGTGAACGATACATCACTGATGTTGCTACCTGTCTTTTATCGTGAACGATATATCACTGATGACGCTACCTGTCTTTTATCGTGAACGATATATCACTGATGGCGCTACCTGTCTTTTATCGTAAACGATATATAACTGATGGTGCCACCTTTCTTTTATCGTGAATGATATATTACTGATGTTGCTACCTGTCTTTTATCGTAAACGAAACATCACTGATGGCGCTACCTGTCTTTTATCATAAACGATATATCACTGATGGTGCTACCTTTCTTTTATCGTAAACGAAACATCACTGATGGCGCTACCTGTCTTTTATCGTAAACGATATATTACTGATGTTGCTACCTGTCTTTTATCGTAAACGATATATCACTGATGTTGCTACCTGTCTTTTATCGTAAACGATATATCACTGATGTTGCTACCTGTCTTTTATCATAAACGATATATTACTGATGTTGCTACTAGTTATCTAGAACTTGCATGCTTCTATTGTATGCAAGTTTTTGGTTTTCCCTCACTATTTATCGAGTTGGATATTTACCGTTTAATATTTACGCTAAAGTGCAATATCTGAGAAATATTCACCAGTTATAATATTACCAGCAACTACAAAAATAAAATATATCTAATGAACGTCTATCTCATGTGCTTTTTACAGATTTAGATGCAGCTATATTGTTTGGTGCAGTATGTATTAGTGTATTAGGAACTACTGAAATATCTTGTGTACAGCCGACTCAAAGCCTCACAAAGTTTTAGCATCTTCGACCTAATTTTCAGTAATCTTAAGTGATTTTTAGTCATTAATTTTTAATAAAATTATATCAATTTTAAAAGCAGCGTTGATTTTTATTGTAAGACTAATTGTAATATTAACTGTATTTTTATTTTAAATCTTATTGTATTTTAAACTGTATTTTTATTGTAAATCTTGCCGTATTTTAAACTGTATTTTATATTGTAAATCTTATTGCATTATAAACTGTATTTTTATTGTAAATCTTGCTGTATTTTTATTGTAAATTTTATTGCATTATAAACTGTATTTTTATTGTCAATATACAAATACGAATTGATTGCAATAACCAACAAAGATTGGTCAGTCCATAACTTATCCTTTGCTTATTATTCCAAGGAGCTTTCTAGCCTGTAGACCTGTTGACTACGTAGTTAATGAAGCATCCTTTAACATTTATGATGTTGAATTCATGGTCAGATATCACAAACTCAAAAACCTGCATACTTTTATCTTCATAATCTCCGGTCTATCCGTAAATTTATCATTCAAGCTCAATTAAAAACATCTACTTATCCATCACTTACCGTATAGATGCATGTAACTTATACTAATTAATAATCCAGCTTACAAAATATATCGATTATAAAATCTCCATAAAGCTTTCGCCAGACGAGTGTGTCAACTTGCTCATTTAAAGACACTTCTCTGGCTTCATGACCACCAGCAATGTAAAATTCCTCTGACCTTTAAATGCATCGACAACCTAGCTCCCCATATCTCACTGCCCCACGTAATTACTGTCAATAAACCTCATCGTCACAGTACAGTGTTTTATTATTGTCCTGCACTCTTATCGCAGGTAACTCATTTCAGGTCATGGCTGCAGCTATTCAACAACCTGCCCTTTTCACCCCATTTCGCAAAGTTCAAAACCGATCGGAACACATCTTTTTCAAACGGCAGTCTCTTATACATAGTTTTTTTTATCTTTTAATTGGTGTTATTTCCCATGCGATTCTGGCGCTTTTTAATAAGTGTTTATCAGTTTTTACGTCGATATCTGTTTTATGTAGTGTGACTAACAGTCTTACGACCATAGCTGCACTAGAAAGATGTTAATAATAATAAATGAAATATTTTACAAAAAATGTAAAGTAAAAACCAAATTATATGTATTGGGAATACATTAAACAAATATGGGACATGTCCTTTTGGGATCTTGTCAAAAGTTGTTGGATGTCTTTTGCCACATTTTGCTGGAAAAATTTTACATGGTCTTGACTATAGGCCAGGCAAGACTCCTGACTACAGGCCGACATGTTGTCGTGCCTGTCTTTCTTGTTAAAGTGGAATAGTGCACTCATATTAACAAAGGTAATCCATTTGATTTGCAATAGCTTGTTGTGTACACTACCAGATTTCGTGAATGTGTCTACAAATTTTTGCCGCTGAGTTTATGAAACTCATCATCCAGTGGCATTAATTTGCTGTCTGGGGTTATCTCACACCAACTAAATAAATACACATGTGCCTGTAGTTGGTGACCAGATCAACCGGATAACCCGAGCCATTTGCTGTAGGTATCGGGTTGCTCCAAGCTTAGTCTACACGGAACAGTTACCATCCAGATGATGATTCGCACATTGAATCGGTTGAATCGGTCTAGAGCATGTGACAAGAACCAGTATCTCGTTACTACCTCAGGAGGAAATGTTGCATGAAGGGCAACAGATGTAAATGTGTCAGAGGTCGTTGTTTATCCACAAAGTGGAAATTCATGGTGCTAATACTGGCTGATGCGAGTGATACATCCAGCTGCTTATGGAACCCCTCACCACCAGACATCCAGCTGTTCATGTAACCCCTCACCACCAGACATCCAGCTGTTCATGTAACCCCTCACCACCAGACATCCAGCAGTTCATGTAACCCCTCACCACCAGACATCCAGCAGTTCATGTAACCCCTCACCACCAGACATCCAGCAGTTCACGTAACCCCTCACCACCAGACATCCAGCTGTTCACGTAACCCCTCACCACCAGACATTTGGGCAGTTCACGTTACCCCACACAGCCAGAAATACGGCAGTTCACGTTACCCCACACCGCCAGAAATCCGGCAGTTCACGTTACCCCACACAGCCAGAAATACGGCAGTTCACATTACCCCACCAGAAATCCGGCAGTTCACGTAACCCCACACCGCCAGAAATCCGGCAGTTCACGTTACCCCACACCGCCAGAAATTCGGCAGTTCACGTTACCCCACACCGCCAGAAATCCGGCAGTTCACGTTACTCCACACCGCCAGAAATCCGGCAGTTCACGTTACCCCACACCGCCAGAAATCCGGCAGTTCGCGTAACCCCACACCGCCAGAAAATCCGGCAGTTCACGTAACCCCACACCGCCAGAAAATCCGGCAGTTCACGTAACCCCACACCGCCAGAAAATCCGGCAGTTCACGTTATCCCACACCGCCAGAAATTCGGCAGTTCACGTTACCCCACACCGCCAGAAATTCGGCAGTTCACGTTACCCCGCACCGCCAGAAATTCGGCAGTTCACGTTACCCCTCACCGCCAGAAATTCGGCAGTTCACGTTACCCCACATCGCCAGAAATCCGGCAGTTCACGTTACCCCACACCGCCAGAAATTCGGCAGTTCACGTTACCCCACACCGCCAGATATTCGGCAGTTCACGTTACCCCACATCGCCAGATATTCGGCAGTTCACGTTACCCCACATCGCCAGAAATTCGGCAGTTCACGTTACCCCACATCGCCAGATATTCGGCAGTTCACGTTACCCCACACCGCCAGAAATTCGGCAGTTAACGTTACCCCACATCGCCAGAAATCCGGCAGTTCACGCAACCCCACACCGCCAGACATTGTTTAAATTACCCCTCACTACCAGACATCCAGCAGTTCATATTACTAGTAGTCACCACCAGACATCTGTCCATGGTGTAGAAAACATAACAGGACAAAACTTAACTAGTGTCTCGTAGTGTGGAGAGATGTCTAGGAACTCTCTTCATTGTCTTACATTCATTATTGTCATATTTGGGTGTCCCACTGAGATGTCAATACAACCGAATATACAGTATATAAATACGTCGCAAAGTAGCCCCTCACCGTGGCGAGAAAATTATAGTGGAATCTTCTCAGCAGCAAATAACTCAAACATTTGTTGACTTCATACATTTAATATAATTCACTTTTCAGAACATGTGGCTACAATTACATGTTTATTCTGTTCTTGCCTTAGCTTATGACACCAACGCCCTCGATGTTGGCATCAAGTCTCATTCCTGAAAAAAAAATTTGTTTCACTAAAAATGACAAAAGGCAATTTGTCAGAAGGTAAAAAGGTAATGTAAAGCAGAACATTTATAGCCTGCAAGTATCAGCCAATAAAGGCTGCAGTTTACAATGAAATGTTTTTGGCAGCTATTCGGCGCATATACAATACCTTCGACACATTACGCCGCCAAGGATATTATTGAGCATCTACCCACTTTGGAGACGGGTTTACTCCAACAATCGGGGATAAATGACTTGAAGATCATCGCAGAAAAGTCGACAGGTGGGAGGTTTCAAACCTGCAACCTTTCGGTTACGAGTCAGGTGTTCCTACCACTTGACTTACTGCTTCCTCTTCTCAGAAGTGTCAGATGGACACTGTATAAAAAATTTTTTAATGTATAACTATTGCTATATTCATATAAAAACATTTTTTTAATTTAAAACTATTCGTATTATTCTAGCAATAGTTTTAAATTTAAAAAATATATGCTAGCAAAATATTTTTTAATTTCAAACTATTTCTAGAATCATAAAAAAAACATTTTTTTAATTTATATGTGCGGCAAAGTTGTTACTGCATATTTAATTATACATGCACCACCATGGACGTGGAGTTGGCACATCACCCTCACCTAAGTTGTAATCCAATCTGCTGCCAGCAACCTTATCACTTTCCATATTTGTCCTTCCTAAACATTTTTAGTTTTAGTGGCAAGACTAAAGATTATCCAACAGAAGAGTGAACTATTGTTTCGGTACAATGAAGGCATTGTACCTCATGAATCAATAAGCAATGACACATCTACCTCATGAATCAATAACCAATGACACATCTACCTCATGAATCAATAACCACTGATACATCTACCCCATGAATCAATAACCAATGACACATCTACCCCATGAATCAATAACCAATGACACATCTACCTCATGAATCAATAACCAATGACACATCTACCTCATGAATCAATAACCAATGACACATCTACCTCATGAATCAACAACCACTGATACATCTACCTCATGAATCAATAACCACTGATACATCTACCCCATGAATCAATAAACAATGACACATCTACCTCATGAATCAATAACCAATGACACATCTACCTCATGAATCAATCACCAATGACACAGCTGCTTCATGTCATGGTGGATATAAATGTCATGCATGCTACAATTCAGTAAGCTGAACTCACATCTGGTACTTCATACTCGCCACTGTTGACTTTTTCGATGATATCGTGAGGGTGACACATGTCAACCGTGCAGCCCACCGACTGGGCTGTACCTATGGCAACAATCGCATCATAACAGGTCGTGGGGTAAATTAACAGACTTCAAGATAAATCATTCACTCCTTGGTATGCGTACCTAGTGGTGTGGTCTAACCCTAATTGCTTTACACGCCATAACAAGTTGCGTATACATGCACAAAGAGGCTGGAGTGACGCCCTCTGTATGGAGACTGAAGACTAGTTGGGAGAACAAATCTATTCAGATTTATGTCATAGATTATAGCGCGGTCACTGATGCTTGAAAATGATTCCAGAAGAACTAAGAGTGGTGCATCCACTCACCCAATATTTCCTTGACAGTCCCAGATAACTCCTTGGCCATACTTCGTGGCCTCATTGTACGCGCGATTCCAAGGATGTCAGCAAATGTCACATTCCCACTGTGTTTGACTGCAATGCACCATTACTTGAGTCAATAAACACTAACCAATACTCGCCTACAACTCATATATAATTATGTTGACTCACCATCTGTGTTTGACTGCAATGCACCATTACTCGAGTCACTAAACACTCAACACCCTTTTACATAACATTCACCCTTACACGTAACATTCACCCCTTTTACATAACATTCACCCTTACACATAACATTCACCCCTTTTACATAACATTCACCCTTTTACATAACATTCACCCTTTTACATAACATTCACCCTTTTACGTAACATTCACCCTTTTACGTAACATTCACCCTTTTACGTAACATTCACCCTTTTACGTAACATTCAACCTTTTACGTAACGTTCAACCTTTTACGTAACGTTCACCCTTTTACGTAACGTTCACCCTTTTACGTAACTTTCACCCTTTTACGTAACTTTCACCCTTTTACATAACATTCACCCTTTTACATAACATTCACCCTTTTACATAACATTCACCCTTTTACATAACATTCACCCTATTACATAACATTCACCCTTTTACCTAACATTCACCCTATTACATAACATTCAATCTTATATGCAACATTCACTGGCTCTCACTGGATACTTTTGTACTATTGGACATGCGCTTGACTGGATCCGCTCCTATCTGCCTGGCGTGCGTTTCTGGTATCTGTTGAATCAAGTAGTTCATCACATCAACCACTCTTGATATGGCTAACCTCAAGATTCTCTCCTTGATCCTCTACACTGCCTTACTATGGCATTGCTAAACACAAACTAGGTTACCAGTAAAATTCAGGATTATGTAGTTTTTATCACTCACAAATGCATCTACGGTTCATTGCCTCTATTTTTCAGAACTCTCTCACAAACCATGAATCCTATACATATGTAAGGTTCATATGTGTACTATCCATGTAATATATAATATGCACCTGTGTACAAGGAACACTCACTGTTTTTGACCTTCTTGCGATCACGCGGTGGCTCCTTCAGTGCCTTGATGATGAGAGACGAGGCACTCGGCACCACCGACACGGTCGCTTGACGGTTCTGAATCGTGAGCTTCACTGTGATACGCAGACCCTTCCAATCTTGCGTCGCTTTTGCGATATCATCACCAACTTTCTTCGGTGACTATCATCCATGTACATAAATATGTACAAATAGATACAGAAAGCTAAGTACAAATCATTGTTATTAGCAATGCTCAAATGCTACAACTATAATCATCTCTCTTCTCCGAGATCAGTAGCATCGAGTATTGACAGACTTCGATAAATGATGCCTTCCTGATGATAAATATTAGATAGGACGAATATGCACAATACAATAAGACGCACAAAAGCAATACACGCAGAAAATATACAATAAAATACACAGACTTGGGTGTTACTCATAGCAACTATCATCAAAAAATATGTTTTTATGAGTAATTATAACGCTGTTCCATAATAATTTTTCTCCAAATCGAGTTGGATCGAGTTTGATAGACATTGACAGATGCCTTTTACTACTCAAGTGCGAGCGAGAAAGTTTACTCGTTAAGCCTTGTTTTCGATAAGCTGGTCCAATCTTAAGAAATACTTAATCTACTCAATCTTTGAGATTAGAGCCACGTGTTCTTTTTTCACTTTCAAACGACTTCATTTAGTCATTGCATTACTTGGCAGATATTAACCACTTTCTGGTTTTTCTTTGCTTAACTCCTTTTATCGTGCTTCTTTTTATTACAATAACTGTGAACAACTCTTTGAATGTGTTTACAGGGAGGTTGATAGGTGTATAAATAACATACCCATTATTATTATCAATAACATTGAATGCCAAAATGCACGTACCAAGCCAAGCGGACCTATTTTAGGAGCCAATGAGGATGTAGCGCCGACTTCTCCCCCCACGACCCTCAGGAACACTGAAATATAGCTGGCTTTTCATATGACAAGTTGGCATATATAAAGTAAGTATTCTTTTTAACAGTTAATCACCAGGTTTGACACACTATCACTCTTTCCGTCGGGCAGTAATTATTTTCAACAGTCTTCAGTATGATATGCCATATTAGTCTTGAAAAATCCAAGAATAACACCCATTGAGGCTAATGGAATTTATTCATAAATCAGCTTTCACATATATGTAACATGCTTCATCAATTTCATCTGACTAAGCATATTACATATATGCGAAAGCTCATTAATAAATTCTATTAGTCTCAAAAAGCGTAAGCATTTCATTTTTCTTACTCTCACTAGGTTTACCTCTGTGAACATCCATCAATCACTCAATTTCATTCATTATATAAAATACATCCTCATTAAGTTTCAAGCTTTTAATGTAAATTTTTGAGGTCAAACACTCATGTAACGAGTCAATTCTATTTAGTTTCTAAAGTCAAACACGTTAGTAAGGTGGCCAGATGGGTCAAATGCTATGGTGTCACCTATAAGTTTGTAAACTGTGTGTGCTCTGTCCACTTACATTATTATTCACGTGATGTTCATGGGGGTAGCCAATGTAGTTCTTTGAATAGATGGAAAGAAATGCACAAAAAACCTATACCTCTGATGTTATTATTCACTTATGCGATGATGACCTATTCTTCTGATGTTATTATTCACTCATGTGATGATGACCTATACTTCTGATGTTATTATTCACTCATGTGATGATGACCTATACTTCTGATGTTATTATTCACTTATGCGATGATGACCTATTCTTCTGATGTTATTATTCATTCATGTGATGATGACCTATTCTTCTGATGTTATTATTCACTCATGTGATAATGACCTATACTTCTGATGTTATTATTCACTTATGCGATGACCTATTCTTCTGATGTTATTATTCACTCATGTGATAATGACCTATACCTCTGATGTTATTATTCACTCATGTGATGATGACCTATACTTCTGATGTTATTATTCACTCATGTGATGATGAATAAGGTCCAAAACCGTCAAAGATCGAGTCACTTCCAAGTGTATCAACTGTGCAGTGTATGTTCTCTCTACCAATTTACTAAGATTACTATGCAGTATCCAGCCATAATTTGATGATAATAATAATCCATTTATTTATATTCTAATAACTAGAATGTCTTTAAAGCGCCTTTATACATTTCGTGTGATAAATTATATTGTATAACACAATAGGACGTACATATAAGTTCAATCATAGCCTAATGCAACGGTTAAATGAAATGAAATTCTATTGATATATAATACCCTTCCAACACATGTCTATCAAAGACACTTTACTGAGACACTTGATAAGGATGGGTAAGGACAAAACTGTCATATATCGAATCAACAAATGAGTGGCATAAAGGAAAACTCAGTAAAACTACTGAAACTAAGCATATTAGAACATTGATAATCTGTCGTTAATTATAACAGGCTTAATGTACATTTCAGCATATAGAATCTTCAGGTGAATGCAAAATCATCATGCAAAACGCATGTTCTGAACATAATAATCCCCATTTAAAGCATATCACAGAACATAATGCGAAGTAACTTTTAGTGGAATTATGTAATATGACAAGATTTTAGTTACAGCTAGCCAAATAGTAAACTAGTGGCTATAAGTTTGTGATATTAAAATACAATGGTACGTTGTAAATTTCATGAGTGAATATAATATATACTATTATAGGCTACATAGGCCTACTAAATATTTATCGTACCTATATAAATTTATCTTTGAATAAGCAGAGTTTGATATCATTAGTGATACTAGAGTTACCGTATTTAACTACTGGATCGTCGATGACAATATTTCTAACACGGCGTAAATAAGCTAAACCATGATTTTCAGTCTTGCTTAACCATCATTAACGTAATGGGTGGTGAGGTAATTACTGCTTGTCATAGACGCCAGAAAAACCTTCCTTCGCATTACTTACCTTCTGTAACTGCAGTTGGATCAAATTTAGGTGGCATTATTGTTCAATTTAATAACGTGCAAGACCCCGTTTGGCGGTAATGGTGTTGGATGAGCCAGATTAAAGACACGACCAAATCTTGTTGCACCAAACCGAGTCACGCCGATTCAAGAAAAGACAGCTCTATTTCCGGTAGCTAGTGATGGGCACATCAATGTGAAACAGAGATATTGTGGCTAGCCCTCCCTCCCAAAAGACAATTCCATTAATTTTGTTGTTTATAATATAATTATAGCCTTACGCGAATGCCATTTATTACACACAGGAAAATGATATATTTTGAATATAGTACATATCAAACGGGCTTATCTCATCACATTTTATCGGCCTAAATATAATGTTATACTCTAATTATATTAATGTTTTAAATGTAAGCTATGCACACTGTTACGTATTAGTAGTAGCAACCGCAGCCGCCGCCGCCGCAGCAATAATAGTAGCAGCAGCAATAATAGTAGCAGCAGCAATAATAGTAGCTTAATGTATTCACCTATTTTACTTATGATTTATTTCATGGAATACCGAGTTCGATTTTGAACCGTATTCCTTGTGTTTCTAGTTAATTATAGCAACCATAAATATGTAAAGTGTCTTTGATAGCCATGTGTTAAAAGGGCACTATAAATCAATAAAATTTCATTTCATAGCAGCAATAATAGTAGCAGCAGCAATAATAGTAATAGAAATAATAGTAATGATAATGATAAAATCAATTCTGTATCATTGTGTATTTGAGAGAAATCAACGTTATGAATAAAACTGTGGAACTCAACGTCATCTATGGCAGTTAGGCGTGGTGTAATCGCAGTCAAACGTGTTTAACGCAGAGACGCATTAAATCGCCAATTTGTCCGACCTGACGTTTCTGCAGCAATTTCGTTCAAACTTGAATTTAATAATTTTGTGTAGATATTTGATTTTCAATACATTACGTCTGTGAATATACCAGTCTAGGTAAATATACAGCTCTCGTTTACCTTAAGTTGGTCAGCTATTAGGGTACCACATAACTCGACCCGCTCATCTCTCGAGTTTCGACCCAAAATACTCGCCCCTATTTCTAGTATTGGACCTATGGAAAGACTATTCGACTTAAGCAGAATCTTACTGTATATTGATGCAGAGGACTAGGTCAGTCCTTTTTAAGGGATTAGAGTTAGGACAAGCGTTAGGGTATATGCTTTAGCTACAGTATTTAGCTTAGAGGAAGCGACTTTCGATCACCTTTTTAACTATTTAGCAAAAGTATACGTCTGAATGTATTTATAAAATCACAGCTAGGAATTAACTAGTTGAGACTAACGACAAACTGAAATTCAACATTTTGACTTTAAATCTGATGTATACACATTGTACTGACATTGATGCTACGATTTCTAAAAATAATCAATTCGGAGGTTCCGATTAAATTGTGGTTCCTTTACGATACAATACACAGAAAGATCAAAATTATATATGTAGAATTTAAAATATAATAGACTATAAATACTGTATAAGTGGATATTTTCGCAGGATGAAATTTTCGCATGTCTTATGGTATGAACGTTTTCGTGGTATGATATTTTTGCGCAGTAAAAGAAAAATAAAAGAAAAAATCAATCTCATCTAATACACTTCATTTTGGCATGGGTAATATTTTCTTGTCACAATAAAAACGCGAAAATATACATGCTAAAATAATCACCATGAACATAATACTGTTTGCAGGTCCTGCTACATGCAATTGCGCTTTATTAGTCGTATCAGACCATATATCACTCGCCCTACTGCGGTG